>JAAGKR010011391.1:1484-19556 GCA_011419295.1 Clarias macrocephalus
GTGTGTGTATATATATATATATACACACACACACACACACACACACACACACACACACACACACAGTATATACAGGGTGGGCCAAAAGTAGGGTTTCAGTTACTTCATTATCTGCTTCACCTTCACAATCATGTTTTAGATATAAAAATTATAATCAAGAAGGTGGACTCTGAGCACTTGAGAAATTAAATGTTCAATGTAAAATGTCTAATATGTAATTATAATATATGTAAATAAAAGTCTAAATTTCTATTAAAGGAAAAATGTTTAAGTGTTAACCCTACTTTTGGCCCATCCTATATATATATATATATAGGATGGGCCAAAATATAGGATGGGCCAAAAGTAGGGTTAACACTCAAACATTTTTCCTGCGCGCACCTATATATATAGGATGGGCCAAAAGTAGGGTTAACACTTAAACATTTTTCCTTTAATAGAAATTTAGACTTTTATATACACACACACACACACAGACTAATGCTCAAAAGTTGGGATCATTTGCAAATTTCTTTGTTTTTGTTAAGTGATTTATTTACTACATTCTACAACAATACTGGGGATTTCAAAACTATGAAGTAACGCATATGGAAATAGGTCATGATGTAACAACAACAACATTCAGTTGGTATTTTAAGACACAGAGGTCAGTCTTTCTGGAGCCGTTCTTGCAAGAACAATACTTTCAACTGCACTTGCAAAACCCTTCAAGCACCATGATGAAACTGGCTCTCGTGAAGACCAAAACTTACGAGAAGTTCATTTAAAATTACCAGCCTCAAAAATTAACTGTTCAAATGAGATTATTGCATTCTGCAATTTGGAATCCTTCAACATTGCTTTACAATGTAAAAAGAAATAGAAATGAGGAATGACGAGGGAGTTAGAAGGTGATCCTAAACTTTTGAGCAGTAGTGCGTGTATATACAGTATATACATGTGTGTGTATATATATTCCTTGTGATTGCAGGTACCTCTGTGATGAATGCATCTTCTCTTACCTGGGACACAGGCTCTAGTATAGCCTGTGGGGCATCTGCTACATTACTAAGCACGTGTAGATTTGCAGCATTCATGTTCTGGCCACCTGGCAATAACACTGTGACCTGTGGGGGAAAAGTTCAGCATTATGAGCTGTGGTTTTCATCACTAAACATGCTGTATCTTAGTAATGTTAAACAACTTGGCTTTTGTACCTGTTGAGTTGTTCCATCCTGCTGAATGTATGCTACTTGGGGCTGGTCCGTAAACACAGCCTAAAGAAAAAAACATAATTCAATTGGGTAAGCCTCAAATGAGAAACAGCATACCTGGTCATTTATCAGTATGTAGTGACATGATGTCTCACTACAGCCACCCTAGATATACAGTGCCTTCCAAAAGTAATGGAACAGCGACTCCAAATTATATGATTTTGTTATTCACTGAAAACATTTGGGTTTGCAATAAAAACTAGGGATGTCATGTGATCTAGATATTACTATTAAGTGTTACTATTTTTAAAAAAATGTGAATTAATCATATGACTGAGCTTAACCCTAATGGCTTAAACTGTAGCATGGTTACCCGGCTGTGTGACATAACGGGACATTTAATGCGGATAATAAGATGACTAAGGAAATCGTTCGTATCGTGTGACGAACAGCAAGTTTCAATATAAAAAGCTTTTAGATGAATGTTTGGATAAAACTGAAATCGTATGGTCGATCTACCTTCAAGGGGTACCATTTTTACAACAATACACTTGTTGTAAGACATGCGCTAAGTGAAAGCACAGACGGCTAAGGCTCAACGCTCAGATCCAAAAATCCGGGAGTTGCCACACTCCATACTACCCAGCCACTGCATGCAGTGCTAGTCCCATTCAGAGATTCAGAAATATTAATGTTTGAGATATAAAACTGCATAACCTGTTTCCTCTACTCAATTTGTCATACATATCTTTATTCCAACATTGCACGTTTATAACACAAGTAAATCTGAGTATTTTAAAATTGTGATTAATCGTGTAATAAATAAATCTGAATGTCTATTCTTGGTTTGAGCTATACCTTTCTAACTGGATTGATCAACATGAAGACCGGCCTGAGAAAAAACAACACTGACTGCGTTTACATGGAAAATTTTTCTTCTATCGGATTAAAATCATTCTCATTAAATGTCTGCATTTACATGCAACCTGTAAAACACATCATTGGATGTCATCAGGGAAGATGCACCAACATACATAGTAAATCTGATTACATGCGAAAGAGAGAAATTCAATTCTAAAAGAGATTCTTTTAGATTCTTTTTCAATTCTACATCATCACCTGTGCTCCATCAGCAGGGTGTATATACACCAGTGTGTGTTCAGCAGTCTCCACTGAAGTGTAGGAACTTCCGTCTGCAGCATATACAACTTGCTGTTGTCCTCTGTCAGGCTGTTCTCCACTGTACACAATTTGAGCCACGGTTCCACCCTCAAAATGCACCTGCAGAATTTAAGGCCTATATTTACAAAACTAAAAACACAGCAAGATCTAAACAGCATGTAAACCTGTGTATCAATGTATTCATCTATCCAATGATGTAAACGTCAAACGTCAAAGTCACTCCTGAATGAGAGCGTTTGCCAAATGCACAAATGTAAATGTAATGTACAGTAACAGTTCATGCACAAACTTTTAGGTGCCTAAATCAGACAAAGTTAAATGCTATAATAGAGGGTTAAATATTTTTTAGCAAAGAATTATTGGCTGGAAACAAAAGAAACAAAGAAAAAACTTTCTAAAAAGTATTTAAATTATGTATAATAAAGTATGTTAAGACAACATTATTTTCATTATTCAAAATTATTCTTTCGACTGCTCCCATCAAGGTGTCACCATAGTGGACCTTCTGATCCTCACACTACTTGGAACAGGTTTTATGCTGAGTGCCTTTTGCGATGCAACCTTCCTATTGTTAATTCATTAACCTAAGTAATCGATTAGTGGAAATATTCTCCCCACTAAAAGTATCTCTGTGATGTAATCAAAAATGAAAGTGATTCTTGTTGAATTGATGTGTGTTACTGAGTCCAAATTTCCCTCCCTATGATATTGATATCCTGTTTAAATAATGGAGAGGTTTTACCCCTGCTTTGTCAGACTGAATTCATTAAATGCATATTCTCTGCACAACAGTAGATGGGGCAGTTTTATACTTTCTAGGCCACCAGTTGCATGAAAGAAAGAATTTATGGTTGTCTGACTAACAAAAGTGCAAGGGGAGAATATTTGTTTGGAAACTTTTGTTATTTTTCTGTATTTCCAGTGTATACTCCCAAAGAGAGGGTTTTTTTTATTATTAGGTTTGTAATTTATAGATTTTAATAATTGTTTTAAAAAATTTAGTATTTAGTTCCATTTAAAATGGACCAATGGAGTACAATCCACTAAAAATTTACTTAGCATTTGATATGAATAATTACAACTCCAATGCAGAAATTCACATTAAAGTGACCTCCTCCCTGGAGACTTAAATTTATTTTATTTTTTTAAATAAACAATGCTCTCACCTTTCAGTCATATTACTCATTAAAAATAAAAAATAAAAAAATAACTAAACCTTCACAAAATAGATTTGAGGAAAATGTATGAAGTACTCCTTTTGTACCTGAGCTGGATTGTTGGTTTCATTACTTGGGTTTTGATTCCACACAGAGGATGATTCCTGGTCCTCCATGGCCATCTTGTGATAGCCTCAAATTCTGTAGTACAACCACTCACTCAGCCACCAATGAGCGGCCACTTCATGAACTAGAAGTCTTGCAAGAAAAAAAACAATCACATATACAATGCATTTCAAATTTATTACAAAAATGTTAATTTTCTTTTATTATTGAAAATCAAAAAGTGAAATTCATATTCTAGATAATTTTATATATAATAAATTAATATTTCAAGCCTCTTTTTTATTATTTGGATAATTACGGCTTACAATGGATACAAAAATCCAATATCTCAAAATATTAGAATATTCCATCAGAAGTGTCCTACATAGGGTAAGAATAAAAAGAACTGGGCTATCACTCAAGTCCTCTTTTCGATAGGAGTACAATTTTAAAATCAAGGTTCCATAGCCTAGAGGAAGAGTGGAGAGGCACAGAAACCAAGTTGCTTCAAGTGCAGTGTAAAATTTCCACACACAATGATGATTTGGGGTGCCATGTCATCTTCTGGTGTTGGTCCACTGTGTTTTATCAGGTCCAAAGTCAATGCATCTCAAAGAGATGAAGTACTTCATGCTTCCATCTGTTGGAAAGCATTATGGAGATCACACATTTCCTTTTGTTTAAGCAGGATGTAGCACTACTCTCCCTCTACCAACAAATGGTTTGCTGACCATGATATCACTGTGCTTGATTGGCCAGGAAAATCGCCTGACCTGAACCCCATAGAGAATTTATGGGATGTTGTTAAGAACATGATGAGAAGCACCCAACCCAACAATACAGAAGAGCTGGATATTGTTTTCAAAGCAACCTGGCCTTCAATAACACCTCAGCAGTGCCACAGGCTGATCATCTCCGTGCCATGCGGCACTGATGTAGTAATCCATGTTAAAGGAGCTCTGGCCAAAAATTGTGTGCATAAATTAACAGTAGATTCAGAATTTTTGTAAATCCCTTTTTATTGAACTTAGGAAATAATATCGCAGGTGTTGTGTATCACAGCATCAGACTGATCACAGACAATGATGCTCTAGACAATGTTCTGCTGAAAACATTTGAGTCCTGACGTTCATGTGGATGTTACTTTGATATACAGCAATGAATATTGTTCAGGAATGATTGGGCGACCATGATAGAGTTCAAGTTATTAAACTGGTCTTCAAATTTCCCAGACTTCAACCTGTAGCATCTATGAGGTATGCAAAACAAATAAGACTAACCCATCGAGGCCCCACGATACGACTTACAGGACTTAAATGATCTGTGGCTAAAGTCATTGTCAGATTACGGTACTGGTAATGATTTGAGCTTGTTGTGCTGCCGCGGGAATAGGGAAACATGCACTCACAAAGACACCAATGACCTCCAGAATATTCTTTAGACAAACATAAGACCACTTGTCCAGCTGTTTACATTGTAGCTGAAATTGGGTCTTGTACCACTACAGTGATCCCAAGCACACAGCATATCAGCATCTCAATGGTCAAAACAGAAAATAAATAAAAAAAACAGTGTGTTGAAATGGTCAAGTCAACATCCAGGCAGCAACCCCCTTAAGATGCTGTGACTGAATCGTAAGAGAGCGCACCCTAGTGGTTAGGAAGAGGTTGCACAGATAATGCAAATAAATCCTGAAACATCATGATACACCTCAGAAATGTATAGCTCTTTCCCAGTATTGTATAGCATGGTACTTAAGACAAGAAAAGTATGTCTCATGCCCAAGGCGTCCCCAATCGGTTTGTTTTTGCTATATGCCGTTTGCTACACGCTGGACAAATAGTGATTTTAGCATTAATTTCTTCATAATTACTTCTAGATGTATTCACAGCATAAATCATGGCGCCCCTTGCCTCATATTTATCTGGTCAAATGAACTGGAACGAGTGAAGGACAGGCCCTGTTATAACTGCTCCTGTCGAATATTAATAACTGGTTGGATGCGAACCGCCGTTCCCCTAAGTCACTGAAAATAACCAGGACAAGAATATGTTAGCTTGGTCTGAATCAATACCAATGAAAAGGGACCCGAAACAAATAGACTGTTCGGATACTGTGTGTGTGTGTGTGTGTGTGTGTGTGTAACACAAAACTACTAGGTAATGAGCTACTCGTCTACAGTGGTTTGGATTGACTGTCGTACGTCCGGTTGATATAAACGTGTAGCTATCTGGCTAACATGCTAACAAACTGTAATGCGTTATACGTGTTCGTTTACTGATCACCCGACATCATTCACATAGCTATAGACTGGACATAACTAGCGTAACGGCTAGACGGCAGTTTTAAGGAACGGTCAGCCTATTATCTTCTTGGGGGTAACTTAGAAGCGGTAAGCGGCTTAAATTGGAAGGGGAACGCGCGCGACTCTGTATACGCCTGGTTAAATCGATACAATTCTATAAGAGTGACCGCTCATAAAATTTCTCATTACAACATGTTGGTCTTATTAATGTTTCTTTCTCTTCCCCCTCCCCGCTTTGACCCGTCAGATTCAGCGTTCCAACCGGACCATACCACAAAAATCATAACGGCAGAAACACGGGTTTTTGCTGCACCGTGACACCAGCGTAATTGAGGATAACTACAAAGAGGCGGCCATTAACGTTACAGGAACAAGAGCGCGGTCATGTTTATTCCGCTACATAGTTGCATTAGAATTTTGACCAAACAGATCGAATTTTTAAACGATTTTAAATATCGCTAATAGACCTTTCGGTCCCTGCGTATAGTTGAGCCCACCCCAGTTTCTCCTGCAGAACAAGGAAGGAAAGTCTCCATTTTGGGTGGGACTAGAAAACAATCTCGTCTAACAGGGTTTTAAGCAATGTAACGGACAATTCAAAGACGTCAATCGGTAATTTTTTTTCAAATACGAACAGATACATTAACGTTGTATACGGGTCTGAACTGATCTTAGAGCATGTTGGAATATTTAAACAAAACCATTCATGTTGGTCTTACCTCGGAATGGTAGCTGCAAAGATGGCCGCACATTAACATAATCTGCCTAGCAACAAGCGGCAATTCAGTATAATGATTTTATATATTGAAATAAATAAAATATATATTAATATATGTGTATTTTTAAGGCAATTCGTTTTTTTTTTATCGAAACAAATTTCTAAGTGTTATACTGCTTCAACACAAGACTTTATTTTCTGATCAAAATAGAACGGCATGGCGCTGGAGTCACCCTGCAGCCTCAATGCGGGACCAATGGGAGTCTTTCGCCATTTTTTTTTTTGGCCAATAACAAAAAGTCTGTAAGGCCCAATGAAGAGTCAGAGTGCCCGCGTCGCCCTCTTACGACGTTCCATTTATATAATCAATACATACATACATATGTGACCCAGTGTGTGAAAACGTTCCTCGTGAGTCACCGCTTTCTATGCGGGACCGAAGTCTAACCTGTCCAGTTGGTCTTTAGACATGTCGGCTAAATCTCAAATTTGCACCCATTGTACTAAAGGAAAGTTTTCCATTTATGTCATGTTCATTCGTTATGACTCTTTGCCCAAGTAATTATTTTCTGCTTGTTGTTCTTCCATGGTGTCTTTTCCATAATTCAAGCACGATGGCGTGTGCCAAGCTACCCTCAAAGCTAAATGTAGATACTAAAGCAAGTAAATACAAAAATGTAGCTTTTAAATGATTACTTCATTTATTAAGGGAAAAAGATTTCCAACCCTGCCTGGCCCTGTGTGAAAAAGTAGTTGCCCCTAAGCCTGATAATTAGTTGTGTCACCCTTGGCAGCAACAACTGTAATCAAGAGTCTTTCAAATCACTGTGGAGGAATTTTGGCCCACTCCTTTATGCAGAATTCTTTTATCTCAAAATTGGCATTCATGTGAGACTGGCCTTTGTGTTCTTTTGGCCAGCTTTCGCCTTGGAACTCTTGGTTCTTTTATGTAGTAATTTTGATAGGCCTGCAACTCCTGAGAAGGTTCACCACTGTTCCAAATTTTCTCCATTTGTGGATAAAGGCTCTCACTGTGGTTCACAGGAGTCCTATAGACTTAGAAGTGGCTTTGTAAACTGTTCCCCACTGATACATGTCAATACTTGCTCTTGAAGATCTTTTAGCATGCTTTATTTTTTCAGACAGATTATATTTAAGGGATTTTATTTATACCACCTGTCTGGTGATAATCAAGCCTGGGTGTAGCAAGTGAAATATAACACAGCTATCCAGAAATGACAGTTCATTCATGATTTAGCAATGGGAGCAATTGCTTATTCACATAGGGCAAGGTAGGTTTGGACAGCTTCTTTCCCTCAATTAATTAAAGAATCGTATAAAAAGTGCATTTTGTATTTACTTGGGTTATGTCTGTGCAATATTACATTTAGTTTGGTTATCCGAATAATTTAAGTGTGAAATTTTTTTGGGAAAAAAGCAGGAATATTCAGCAAATGCTTTTTCATTGCCCTTTATACATGCACTTGGCATGATGTGTGCATCATTTCATATGCCACTGATGAGCATATAAATAAATGTGAAGCTACTCCCTGCATCAGGTAGGGTTACATACCCTGCGAAAACTGCCAGTAAGTTCAATTAGGCACATGTGGACTCCAATCAATTTGTAGAATCATCTCAAGGACCACACCATAGGGCAGAAGTATACTTGTTTTTAACTACGCGTACATGCATGCATGATGGCTGTCTACCACAAATACACCACCTGAATGATGTATCTTTACAACTGGACAGTGACAAATCTTCATGTAAAAAAAGTTGGCGGGAGGTAAATACCATCTTAAATGTCGACATGTAAATTAATCTCCTTACCATGTTTGTTTACATTAAACACATACAACTGTCTGATACCCTCACAATGTTTACATACTTGCCTATATACTATGTGTTACCAGACCCATCAGTAAAAGTGGGAAGTGCCAGAGCTCATTTGCAAGTACCATAACAAGTACCATAACAATACTTATGTAAATAAGATGTTTCAGTTTTATTTTTCTGTAAATTAACAATACATACCAAACAACTGTTTGAATTATTGCATTGTAGAGTATTGTTTGTAGAATGATGAGGGGAAAAGGATTTGAATAAATTTTAAGATGAGTGAATCATAACAATGTGAAAAACTTGTAATTGTCTGGAAAACCTTGTCAGCACTGTGTATATTTATATTGGTCTCAATTTTCCCCAAATACAACAGCATAGAATTAATTTAAAAAAAAAACACTTTGAAGTCATAATAAATAATATTACACATTAAAGTTGGGCAGACATCACAATTTTACATTTCAGTCCCCTGTGGCCATACGGAGAGGCACTATGGAAACATGGCAGTAATAACAATAGGCAGTAATGGGCACCTGAGCTCAAACGTACTGTTATCAATCTTAATATGCTCTCTCAACCACGTAAAACCTGCCAATCACCAGGCAAAGCTTGCAATAAAACAAAACAAAAAATCAGTAAAAAAAAATGCCCTATTACTAGAATGGTCAGTTTTCTTGGGGACGCTATGACCAGGAGAAGGACTCAATGTGTCGTTTCACCTGTAGATTCGAAGGTCCCGAATTTTTCAAAGCAGACATGAAAGTTTAAATAAAATTATGTAATTGATGAAATTATTGCAGGCAGCACGTGGTCATAGTGATTAGCATTGTGACCTTGCACCTCGATGGTTCGATTGGATTGGTGGTTTCACTCTGGGTACTCCTGTTTTCTCCCACAGTCCAAAGACATGCAGATTAGGTTAATAGTGTGTGGGTGTGTCCTGAGATGGATTGGCACCCAGTGTGTACCCCTCCTCATGAATATAATGGTAGCTTTAGTATATGGTTGCTAATCCATTTACAGCTGCTAGCATATGAGAATTATTATTATTTTAATATATATTTTTAAATAGCCCAAATTAATCATTATAATTGCCATATCATCTTTAAACAGAACAATTATACAGTTCAACTTTTCCAGTTAGTACACTGTAAAAGCAATTTGTATGGTCTACTGGTTAGTGGCCCTTTCATCAAAGCTGGTGACCTGTGTTGTCCTGAAATCCTGAAGACATCAAGACTTAAATTGTTTTGGATTATATAAGAAAGCAGTTGCTCCTATCAAGCATGAAAATAAAAAAGTATAATTGAATAAAGTATTAAATGAAAACAAAATAGAAATAATTGTCTCCATGTATCTATATCTGTAGCAGTGGTATTTAAAATGTCTGTGACAAAATAATTGGTTTTGCTCTTGACAATGTAGTTTACTTACATTTTTATTTAATTTTTTTTTACCTATTTAACTTTTTGTAGATACAGCAAAATGGTGCTAGGTAATTGTTGAAATATTTGTAAACGTAGTACAAAATAAAATACTACATTTCAGCAACTGAAAGTGCTTATGCTGTTGACAGTATTCAAGTTCCATAAGGATCTGCATGATGGTTTTATTGATTAAATGACACCATTCATCTGGGAACAGAATGACTGTTATTATTTAAAATAAGATATATGGTCTCACACTGATTGACTCTGTGTACTGTGTGTACATTTTAAACACTGATTATAACTCTTTTTTTTTTTAATTACTATTTGACACATACCAGAATTAGAGGACAATTTTTTGACAAACGTAACCTTAATTTGATCATTTTCTGTTATGTAAAAACAGAATTTGAATTGTCCAGCTCAAACATCAAATGTATATTTTATTTATTGTGTGCTCAGCTTGGCGCAATCCTGTTACGAATACTCAGGAACCTTAAAAAAGTATATTCTAAAAATATTGCTTTTAAATAGTTTACCCTTAATTAAAAAACATCACATTCACATTACATTCTCATTTAATTTCAGATAAGACATCTATAGAAATCTATCTTTCTCGACTTTTTGGTAATCACACATGTATTTATTTATTTATTTATTTATTTAAAAATATTTGCTTAAACACATTATGGATGTAATCATTGAAATTTTTTTAATGACAATAGCTTAAACCCTCAAGCTTAGAAAAGCATTTAAGATTAATTTATGAAAGAATTATATGATAGCAGGATTGAAATTAAAGTAACAAGGTTGAATGGATACATTTCTTTTGATTGTAGATCATGACGTAAATGTGTCAGTTTTCACCTGACAATAGGTCTCATTCCCATCTTGGATGATCCCTGGGTAGATAATGTGGTCATACACCAGGGCACACCATTTCCCCACAACCTCTGGACTATGCCACTGCATTCTTCTGGTGTGCTGTACGGTCATCTGTCAGATTAAAACTGAAGCAGTTGTTTTTTGTTTATCTGAACATACTTTAAACAGTTGAGTTTATTTTGAATTAATAATTCCATCCAGGTAATTGTTGAATCTTGACATGCTTACGATAACTGGCGGAAACAATAGAAAAAAGCTAATTACAGTATATTTATGAAAATACAGCAATACATTTAAAACATGTAGATTATGTTTTATAAAATTACACATCTGATTGTATTATAAAAAAATACATTGACCTTTCTGAATGAACTCCGTAGGATGCAACCCTTTTACTCTAATTACAGTAACAGGGTTGTGTTTTTTTTTTGTTTTTTTTGCCTTACTCTGATAATAAGGGTAACAGACAACTGTACCCTAATAAGAGGAAGGCAAAACATTTTGAAAGATTTCTTTCTTTCTTTAGAGTGACACACTCACGAATATTACACAAATGTTATCGAATAGTTTTTTTGTGTACCCCTACTTTTTAAAGTATTTTTTTTTATCTGTAATTTTACTTTTACTTAAGTATATTTTGTTTGAAGTATTGTATTTCGCTACATTTGAAATCATCTTCGCTACTGAGTAAAAAATAAATGAATGAAAATGAAAAATAATACAAGTAATGCAATGGGAAAGGAAAGAAATTGCACCCCGGAAACCATTGCACTGACTGATTGATGGGCCGGGAGAACAAATGTGTTCACAAATTCACAAGAACGATGGATACAGACAAAATTCTTATGAAGCATCATGAAGCAATTATGAAGTAAACCCCTGGCCATTGTAACGGCCACTACTACAGGTGAGCTCCTACTCCGTTCTGTTCCGGGCGGCAACTATTAAAAGGGCAACATACATACATAATATGGTATACAACATACAGATGAAACTCGAAAAATTAGAATATCGTGCAAAAGTTCATTTATTTCAGTAATGCAACTTAAAAGGTGAAACTAAGATAGACTCATTACATGCGACGCAAGATAGTTCAAGCTGTAATTTGTCATAATTGAGATGATTACTGTATGGCTTACAGCTCATGAAAACCCCAAATACACAATCTCAGAAAATTAGAATATTGTGAAAAGGTTTAATATTCTCAGCTCAAAGTGTCCCGCTCTAATCAGCTAATTAAGCCATAACACCTGCAAAGGGTTCCTGAGCCTTTAAATGGTCTCTCAGTCTGGTTCAGTAGGAAGCACAATCATGGGAAAGACTGCTGACCTGACAGTTGTGCAGAAAACCATCATTGACATCTTCCATTAGGAGGGAAAGCCTCTAAATGTAATTGGAAAAAAGTAGGATGTTCCCAAAGTGCTGTATCAAAGCACATTAATAGAAAGTTATGTGGAAGAGAAAAGTGTGGATGAAAAAGGTGCACAAGCAGCAGGGATGACCGCAGCCTGGAGAGTCAGGAAAAGGCCATTCAAAAATTGTTGGGGACTTTCACAAGCAGTGGACTGAGGCTGGAGTCAGTGCATCAAGAGCCACCACACACAGACGGATCCTGGACATGGGCTTCAAATGTCGTATTCCTCGTGTCAAGCCGCTCCTGAACAACAAACAACGTCAGAAGTGTCTTATCTGGGCTAAAGAAAAAGAACTGGTTTGTTGCTCAGTGGTCCAAAGTCCTCTTTTCTGATGAGAGCAACTTTTACATCTCATTTGGAAACCAAGGACCCAGAGTCTGGATGAAGAATGGAGAGGCACACACTGCAAGATGCTTAAAGTCCAGGGTTGAAGTTTCCACAGTCTGTGTTGATTTGGGGAGCCATGTCATCTGCTGGTGTTGGTCCACTGTGCTTCATTAAGTCCAGGGTCAACACAGCTGTCTACCAGGAGATTTTAGAGCACTTCATGCAGGACTTGGCACCTGCCCACACTGCCAAAAGCACCAAAACTTGGTTCAATGACCGTGGGATTATTGTGCTTGATTGGCCAGCAAACTCGCCCGACCTGAACTCCATAGAGAATCTATGGAGCATTGCCAAGAGAAAGATGGGAGACATGAGACCGAACAATGTGGGCCCAACCCTGAGTACATATGCATACTTATACTTTTCAGAGGTCCGATATTGTTCTATGTACAATACTTGTTTTATTGTTTGCATGTAATATTCTAATTTTCTGGGATTGTGGATTTGGGGATTTCATGAGCTGTACGCCATAATCATCTCAATTATGACAAATCACAGCTTGAACTATCTTGCTTTGCATGTAATGAGTCTCATGGCGGCACGGTGGTATAGTGGTTACCACTGTCGCCTTGCAGCTCCAGGGTCCGAGTTCAATTCCCGTCTCTGTGTGCATGGAGTTTGCATGTTCTTCCCATGCTTGGTGGGTTTCCTCTCACAGTCCAAAGACATGTAGGTTAGATTAATTGGCGTTCCCAAATTGGCCATAATGTGTGTATGTGTGTGCCCTGGGATGGATTGGCATCCTGTCCAGGGTGTACTCTGCCTTGTGCCCTAAGTCTCCTGGGATAGGCTCCAGGCCCCCCCTGACCCTGAATAAAGGATTAAACGGTATAGATGAGGGGTGAGTGAGTCTATCTCATATATTAGTTTCACCTTTTAAGTTGCATTACAGAAATAAATTAACTTTTGCACGATATTCAAATTTTTCGAGTTTCAATGTATGTTGTATACCACATTATGTATGTATGTTGCCCTTTTAAGAGTTGCCGCCCCTTCCCCAGTGTGTGTGTGTGAGAAGGAGGGAATGGAGTAGGAGCTGAGGTGTGCTGCTCACCCCCGAAACGCTGTATTCTTTTTCCCTTTTCTTTACTTTTATGTACTTTATATTTTGTATTACAATTTTGTGACACTGAAAGAGGCCGATAAAGGTTTTGTGCTGAACGTTATCCGTGGCTCTGAGCTTTTTTTCCCCCTCGGCTATCCAGCGCAAAGCGTCACACCATATTTAAGTGACCACTTTGATTTCAAGCACATGAAAGGCAACAGCTTTATTATGCAAAGGTGTTCCTTCAATTAAAAACGGCGTAGTTTGAGATTTATATCCGCTTGTCTTTTTGAACTACACTAGAATCCCACATCCCACCCCCGGTTTTAAAAAAAAGTAACTTGGTCAAAAACTCTGAGTAAATGTTTAATGAGCTTCTTTTAATTGAGTAAATTTTTATAATGGTAACTTTACTTGTACTTCAGTAAAATTTAACTGAAGTAACAGTACTTTTACTTGCGTACAAAAGTTTATTACTCTTTCCACCTCTGTTTTTCTCTTACTCTGCCAGGCTAAATGTGTTTTTGTAACAGGGTTACAAGCATGTTCAGGGCATAAATACATTTATTTGCATTTAAGTGCAAGAGACATATATGAACAAAATCATACAAAAAAGGAGATTTAAAATGTATTTTTTAACTGTTATATTTGAAGTGCAAGTTAGTCATCAGGAAGTTGGGACAAGAGAAAAAAAAATTTCAGGGGGTACTTGAATACTATTAGATATTTGATATTTTAAATTATATTTTACAACCAGTTTTTCTGCAACTATATTCATATTTTTTCAGAGGACAAGTATAATTTATAAAAACAAGTGCATGATTTAGTCTTTTTTTCATGGATTATTTAAAATTTTACAGCTGAATTGAAAATATGTCCTCCAATTCTGTAATGTCTCATATCAATATATACTTTATATAACTGAATTAGAAAGTGACTTTTAAGATGGACAAATAATTTGAGCAAGTCAAGTAAATATATTTGTTAAAGTTTAATGTCAAGTCCTACATAATTCAACAGATTGATAGGAAGTTAGGACAATACAGAAACAATTACCGCTGCTAAAGATTTTTCAAAAGCTAACATTCAATTGGACTTCACTCCATATGGGACCTTTTCCCTGTAGGGGGCGCCTCATGACAGGCAAAAAATTTTTTGGCATTTTTGGCAACTAGTTTTACAAAAATGCTATTATTGCTTTTTAAACATTTGAATTGTTATCAGTTGAGAAAAAAAAAAACATTTTACCCCACCTTTAAAACAATAGTAGTAGTGCACAAAATCCAACTTTCAACATAAAGACTTAGGACTGATTCATATTTAAAGTACATGGATCTGGTTTTAATATTTTTTATTGATTTTTCAATTTTCCAATTAATTCAAACAATTCAAACCCCAGGCCCAGTCAACCAATTCACAAACAGGGTGGCGCCCACATTAACAGACACACAATTGTATATGTAGGTCTTGAAAAAAGAGAAAGAGAGAAGATAAAAAATAAAAAATCATCCAGAAATATAATTTTAATTTTGCAACAGAGTATATAACTATGTACCATGAGTATGATGAAATAAATTAAGATTGTTTGAGATTGTCCACATAATCAATAAATGGCTGCCACACCTTTAAAAAAAAGCTTATCAGACCCTCTCAATGAGAATCAAATTTTTTCCATATGAAGGCAGGACACAGTCTCTCACCCACTGGGTATGAGTAGGAGGGCGAGGTTCCCTCCACTTTAACAAGATAGCAATGAAGAAAAGGCAATAAAGTACATGGATCTGAATTTTATTCTAGCATAACAGTACAAAAACTTATAACCTCCCAATTTTTTGAAAATAAGTATATAATTTGTTGTGAAGAATTTTAAATATAATGTGTTATAAAAAAAAAAAGCTCATATTTCCAAGTTTCACAGAGTAAGTGAAACAAAAATTCACATTTTTGTATTAATAGGATTGTCAATGTCAATGGCCACAAAGCCGTAATTATCAAAGCAATTTGCAGGATAGTGATAGTTTTCATCATTGATGCATCTGGCTGAGCTGGCAGTTATTGTCGGCTCAACTTTGGCAAAATTGGAAAAGTCAATGCGATACCTTCCTTCCTTGCTGCGGGAAATGATGGGCAGGAATTTGTAGCCCCACATAATTTCCTGAGGTAGGTAAGAAGTCCTGACCTGGCAGGAAGAGCTGGTGGACTCAGCCATTCCATCCAGGAATACCACTAGCTCAAAGTCCTGTAGATTTAGAGTGTCCACTGACATCTCAAAGAATGGACTTGTCTTGTCAATCACATGATATAAGGTTAAGGGGCATACAAAAAACAGGTTATCCTTTCCAACATCCACCCTGAAGTCAACGTTGACCTGGTCCAGGATCATGGTTTCACCTTCAGGAGCTGATGATGTTCTTAGCAGTTTTCCATAAATCTGACTGCCGATCATCAAAGACTTACGCAAGTTAGCCACTCTTATCTGCAAACAGAGGACTCCTCTGTTTAAACAGACAACTGCCATCTCACTAAATGCTATGGTCTTAACCCTGTTCTTGGGCAGAGCAATTTTGGTCATAACCACTCCACACCAGAAGCAGTTAATGAGAGCCCCAACAAGAGTCTGGACAATGATGAGAGCAATAGCGCTAGGGCAGTTTGGAGTGATATCTCGTCCTCCAAACCCCACAGTTGTCTGTGTTTCCAGGGAGAAAAGAAAGGCAGTGGTCAGTCCATAAACATTACGTACACACACTTTGTGGTTAGCTGATGGATTTTGCCATGACAGATCTCCATTGTTTTGACCAATCCAATACCATAAAAGTCCAAAAATAAACCAACTGAGAGTGAATGAGGCAACAAAAAAGACAAAAACAAAGCGCCAACGGATTTCCACAAAGGTGTTCCAGAAGTCTAACACAAAGGCAAATAAGTTGCTGTACCTCACATTGCCATATTCAATGTTACAGTGGCCATGCTTGGTCACCAATCGTTTTCGGCAAAGTCTGCGTTTGGTCAGGTAGTTTCTGTGGATCTGTCTCAGGTAGTACACCATTTTAAAATGACAGGAATCTCAGTCTAGAAAGAGATGAAATAAATATAGTCATGTAAAAATATTTGCATCCATATTTTTTTCTACAGAGCATCTGCATAGCATATTCTATGCTCCAAACTATGTACTGTTCACCTTTAAAAGCTGTACCATAAACTGTAAAAATTAAAATGGACACACTGACCTTACACTTAAGTATATAAAATATTATATGAAAAACCACTAGACACAGCCAATTTACACCATAAATTCCAGTGTGACCTCTATTTAATATCAAAACTTTGGAAAATAAATGCTAAACAAGAAGGGAAAATATAGGTATATTAAATATTTAGCATAATGTGTAAGTACATTTTTATTTGGCCAGGACAATTAAGCTAATGGTTAAACATTTTGCAATGTTATAACAGTAACACTAACACATTTCACTAAAAGTGAGATTAAATATTACATATTCTAAATACCTCCATTTAAGTCTATATTAGTATTTATCAAATTTAATCACTTTTTACGTCTGAGAGTCTTTTTTTGTTATTTGTTATTTTTAGGTTACAGTGAATAGTATTTGGACAGTGACACAATTTTCATGTTTTTACCTCTGTACACCACCACAGTAGAATTGAATTGAAGTAATTAAGATGTGATTAGAGTGAGAACTGCCTTAATAAAAACTGTTACATTTAAATATTGCATTAATCATTTGGGGATTGAATCCTTTTATTATTACTATTAAATCAGTCCCTCTATTTTCACAGCCTCAAAGTAATTAAACAAACAAATGCAATCCTAAGTATTGGATGCAAAAATTTTGCTGTCACTGAAGTCTTGAAACCATGGACATCACCAAATGCTGAGTTTCCTCCCTTGAGATGAATTGCCAGACCTTTACTACAACTGATGTGAGTTGCTGATTGTTTGTAGGGCGTTGTGCCTTTAGTTCGGATTTCAATAAATGAAATATATTCAGTTGGGTAAGGTCAGTTGACCGACTTGACTCTTTTAGCTCATTAATTTTTTGCCTTAAGTTGCTTTTATGGTACACTTTGGGTCATTATTCATTTGCACTGTGAATCTGTTTTGCAGCATTTGACAGAATATGAGCAGAAAGTACAGCTCTTCATGATTCAGAATGTATTTTGCCATATATCAGCAGTCACCTGATCAATAAGCCATGCATAGATGCTGGAATGAGGTTGTTCTTTACCAAGGAAATATTTCTGTGATCATACACTTTCCTTGTCATGCTATTCTTTGCTTCATTCCGAATCAAATGTCGTGGTGTACAGAGGCTTAATATGGAACTAATTGTATATAATTTAACAAGTAAACAGTCAGTTTTTTAAGTTAATGTGTGGGAAGTAG
>JAAGKR010011392.1:0-13124 GCA_011419295.1 Clarias macrocephalus
TCTCTCTCTGTCTCTCTCTCTCTCTGTCTCTCTGTGTGTGTCTCTCTCTCTGTCTCTCTCTCTGTCTCTCTCTCTGTCTCTCTCTCTCTGTCTCTCTGTGTGTGTCTCTCTCTCTGTCTCTCTCTCTCTCTGTCTCTCTCTCTCTCTGTCTCTCTGTCTCTCTCTGCTGTCTCTCTCTCTCTCTCTGTCTCTCTCTCTCTGTCTCTCTGTCTCTCTGTCTCTCTCTCTCTGTCTCTCTCTCTCTCTCTCTCTCTCTCTCTGTCTCTCTGTGTCTCTCTCTCTGTGTCTGTCTCTCTGTCTCTCTGTCTCTCTCTCTCTGTCTCTCTCTCTGTCTCTCTCTGTCTCTCTCTGTCTCTCTCTCTGTCTCTCTCTGTCTCTCTCTCTCTCTCTCTGAGTAAAAAATGCATGTTGGCTATTTAGTATATTGTTGACATAAAAAAATAATCACTGCTGATAAGGCCACACCCCCATGACACAACCCTGAGGTGATTTGTTCACTTGCTAGCATGTACGGTAAACGGTAAACGGTTTAATGGTTTAACACACATGTATCTTATTTTCCTGCAGGTGTCACTGAACGCCTGGTTCTGGTCTACAGTATTTCACACCAGAGACACTTATCTAACCGAGGTACCTCAGTCAAGTCGAGTAAATTTTTGGTTTTCAAATTTTAAATACCTTTAGTGTAAAGAAGAAAAAAAAAAGCCTCTCATCACGAACAATGCATCAATAATTATACTAGCAAAGTTGGTTCGTATTCTTGGCTACTAATTCTGCTTTTGCAATACTGGACATTAGTAAGCTTGTTAAAACGTGTTATATTATATATAAAATAAATAAAAGCTTTTGTTTTTTGTTTTGTTATTGCAGAAGATGGATTATTTTTGTGCATCAGCGGTGATCCTCTACTCTATCTACCTGTGCTGCGTCAGGTAAATATTTCTCAGACTATATAAGCAAAAGTGTTTTGTTAAATATAATCATCTCTACGATGATTAATGCAATGATTAACGCAAACTAGTTAAATACAAGTCTATAATACAACCTGATTACGGATATTATGGAAGCTTTTCTTTGAGTTTTTGGGCATTTCATTGAAAAAGTGAAAGTCAAAATCCAGTATCTCAAAATATGATCATATTAGAATATTTTACAATAAAATACAGAAATGGAAAACCTCTGAAAATGATGTTTGTTTATGCACTCAGTACTTGGTCAATGCTCCTTTAGCACAAATGACTACATCAGTGCCGCATGGCATGGAGAGGTGATCAGTCTGTAGCACAGTTGATTCATGTTGTTGAATTGGTAAGTCCCCGGGTCCTGACGGCTTCCCTGCAGGGCTTTTTAAATCATTCTCCTCATACCTTGCGCCACAACTAGCTTTGGTTCAGACCAGACCGGTTTTGTCAAAAATCGCCAGTCTTACTTCAACAGTCGACGCCTTATGGACATCTTGTGCACACCATCAGAGGGGATCCCTGAGTGTGTCCTTTCTCTGGATGCTGAAAAGGCTTTTGACCGTGTGGAATGGGAGGATTTATTTAAGGCTTTAGAAAAAAAAAATTTTTTAATCACTTGATTTATCACTTGAGTTAAATTATTATATTTAAGCCCTACTGCCTCAGTTCTGACAAATGCTCAGCAGTCTCAACCATTCAGCCTTTACTCTTTAACCTTGCCATTGAGCCACTGGCAATCGCATTCCGTAGTTGTAGGGAGATATGTGGGATTTGGAGGCAGGGAGAAGAACATAAAGTTTATGCAGATGATCTTCTACTTTTTATATCAAATCCAATTGCTTCCCTGCCACCTTTGCTGTCATTGCACAGTGAATTTAGCTATTTTATATATAAATATAAATTGAATTTGCACAAAAGTGAACTTTTTCTGCTAAATAATACAGCACTAACAACAGGAATGCATCAGCTCCCTTTCAAGATATTGAAAAATCAGTTTACCTATCTTGGGATTACAATTACAAGGAAACATAAACACCTTTTTAAAGAAAAATTTATTAGGCTGTTGAACCAATCAAAAAAGGACTTGGGGCAATGGACACCACTGTCCATGTCCCTGGTGGGCCGCATTAATGCCATTAAAATGAGTAATCTTCCGAAATTTCTATATCTGTTTCAATCTGTACCTGCTTTTAATCCCAAATCTTATTTTGGTACTTTAGATTCAATTATATCATCTTACCTTTGGAAAAGTAAACATCCGCGAATGAACAAGTCCGTACTTCAAAGATCTAAAAGAGACGGTGGCATGGCTTTACCTAATTTTCATTTTTACTACTGGGCAGCAAACATTCGATTTTTTCATAACCAACCTAATCGCCCTGTCTGAGTGGAAATGGAAGTAAACTCTGTCAAAGGCCTCTCTGTCTCTGCACTGCTTGGATCTGCACTCCACATCCCCTCAATTAAATCAATCAATAATCCAGTTATTAGACATACAGTACCTTGAGAGTATGGGCTCAGTTCAGGAAGCACAGTGGTCTTCTGGGCTTCTCTCTCTCCAGTCCTCTCTCAGTCGTCTCTAACCATCTCTTCCAACCTTCTTTACATGATTCAGTGTTTCAGTTTTGGTACAGTAAGAGCATTAAGTTTTGCAAAGATCTGTTTGTTGATCATAGATTTGCATCATTTGAACAGCTTTCTGAGAGGTTTAATTTACCTAATTCCCATTTTTTCAGATATCTGCAAGTAAGACACTTCATTAGCTCATCAATATCAAATTTCCCTGAGGCTCCTGATGCAAATATTATAGATAATCTCCTCTGTTTGTCCCCACTGCGTAAAGGCCTAATATCCATTATTTATGGTAGACTGATGGGTCTGAGTCACACCTCTTTGAGTAAAATCAAAACTGCTTGGGAGAGGGACTTAAATTTGACACTGTCAGATGAAACTTGGAATTCAATTCTCAAGCTTGTCAACTCCACCTCCTTATGCGCCCGACACTCTTTATTACAGTTTAAGGTGGTACACCGGGCTCATTTCTCCAAACTTTCCCGTTTCTACCCAGATGTTGATCCTTGTTGTGATAAATGTAAAAGCGGAGAGGCGTCTCTTATTCATATGTACTGGACATGCCTGAATTTGGAAAAATTCTGGAGGGATGTCTTTAAAACCTTGTCGTACATATTGAAATTCATTCTTGAACCAGACCCTCTGATTTGCTCTTTTTGGCATCACTGGAGAGGAAGATAAGCGTCTAACTCCAGCTAAACAGCGTTTGTTGTCTTTTGCGACACTCCTTATTCAAGTTGAAGGACGCCACCTCACCCACTCACGCCCAGTGGCTCAGAGATATTATGTCCTGTTTATCCCTGGAGAAGATTCACTACTCAATCCGCCATTCGGACTTGAAATTTCAACAGGTGTGGGGGCCCTTCCTTCGCTTTTTTCATATACATTTATAGTTTAATTCTCTTTGTATTTAATTGTTTGTTTGTTTTTTCTCTCTTTCTCTTTTTCCTTTTTTTTTTTGCAAGCAGAAACTTTCAGCTCCATCGTTTCTGTCCTTTCCTTTTTTAAATATGCCTGGCGTTTAACCTTTCTTACACATGTAAAGCTGGCTTGGAGTGAGGGAGGGGTGGGGTGGGTGGTAGAGGGGTTTATAAGGGGGTTATAAAATGTGCATTGAAACACTACATGTGTACTCTGTTTCCCTGTTTAAAACCAATAAAAGATATTGTTGAAAGATGCATTATTGGTCAAACCAGGTTGCTTTGATAGCAGCCTTCAGCTCATCTGACTGTGGCACTGTGGGTGAGTTGTGGAAAAGGAAATCGGTGTCTCCATAAAGCTTGTCAGCATGAAGTGTTCAAAAATCTCCTGGTAGAAAATATGTGAAGCTGATAAAACACAGTGGACCAACACCAGCAGATGACATGGCTCACCAAATCATAGCCGACTTGGATTGTTTGCCTCTTGAATCTTCCTCCAGAGTCCTTGATTTCCAAATGAAATGCAAAATTTACCCTGGTTTGTTTAGTCTGTGGTTTGTTTCCAATCTTGCTTGTGCACCTTTTAGTACCACACTTTTTCCTTCCAGTTTTCTTTCCATGAATATGCTTCAATACAGCACTCAGTGAACAGCCAGGCCCTTCAGTGATGACCTTCTGTGGCTTATCCGCCTTGTGCTGGGGGTTGATGATGGCTCTCTGGACATGAATGTCTGTACTGAACTAGACCGAGCGATACATGGTGTTTATAGTATAACTATAAACTTGGTGGGTTTCCTCCGGGTCCAAACGCTAATTGGCTCATAATGGGAGTGTTTATGGACTTGTACCTTAAGTCCCCTGGAGCAGTTAACTTACAGTTATGTTTTGTATATTTTCAGTTCTGCTTTTTTTTTTTTTTTTTAAACTAAACTGTGGCGTGTGGTGTTTAGGACGCTGGGGTTGCGGCGGCCCGGCGTTTCCAGCATCGTTGGAGTTTTGCTCATCTTGGCCTTTACCTCACACGTCTCCTATCTCACCTTCGTCAGCTTTGACTACGGCTACAACATGCTCGCCAACGCAACCATAGGTGAGTTAAGACTTTGCACTTGGGGTTTAGCTGCTACTGGAAACCCTGCAGTCACATTTATGGTGTTTAACCTTCCATTTACTGCTTAGATTGTTATTAATTAGATATTTTTATAGGAGGTAATGGACAAGTGTGTTGGTCATAGGACAGTTTCCAAATTTGCATATTTATCCACATGTACTGTATGTTTCCAGACACTTTTAAAGAGGTGAAAAAATAAGGAAAATAAGTGTACATTGAAAATGGTGTTGAAACATTTCAGCATGGGTCAGTTTTCAATTCAGAATCAGTTGCCACTTTTTGAAGCTATTTTTGAAAAATCAGGTCAAATTGTCAAATTACTTAAAAACATGTTACAGCTCTTACAGAAAATACAAATACTTGCGTTTGTCAGAGTATCGCTGCTGCTTCTTTTGTGCAGTTGCTGTATTACCACCACCTACTGGACTGGAGTTCGGAGCTGGTGATATACTGTAACTTTCAATCAAGCAACGAATTTTAATGTTTATTAAATGCGTTTCTGAGTTTTTCTATTATTTAAAAACCTGAAAGAAATGTCGCTGGTTCGGATAAATCAGACAATAATCACACGTGCTACTGAATCGAAAACGGCATTGCTCAAGAATTGAGTCGGCTCGACAGCCAGCCTTTAGTTCATCGCTCTAGAGTGGAAAGAAACTTTGTGACTAAAAGCTAACAGCGAGCGAAAGCTAACCCAGTGATCGACGGCTCATACTCACAGACGTATGTTTCAGGCATGGTGAACCTGCTGTGGTGGCTCGGCTGGTGCTGGCAGAACCGTAGGACGTTGCTGTACTGGTGGAAGTGCTGCATGGTGGTGGTGCTGCTGCACGGCCTGGCGCTGCTCGAGCTGCTCGATTTCCCGCCGCTCTTCTGGGTGCTGGACGCTCACGCCGCCTGGCACCTCAGCACTGTCCCTGTCCACTTCCTCTTCTACAGGTACACAGTCTCCCCACCTCGGCCAATTCCGGGACTTTACTCTCCCACTATTCCCGAATGTGCTAGAATCGGCCATTTCCTATAACGGCAGCCGTCACAGTAATACAGATGTCAATCACACGTCTATATTAACATTTCTGCAGTAATAGTTTGTTTAGATTCAAACTGATCTGAATTAGTACTTAAAAACGTCCAACTGCTTAAAAGGAGTTTTATTTCTCCGTTTGTTCAGTTTCCTCATAGACGACAGCCTCCACCTCCTCAACACAGAGAAGCCTGGAGTCAAGCTGGACTAGGAGGAGCCTGTCTTCGAGCCCCACCCCCTTTTTCTCCCATCACTCCAATCAGGACGAGTCTGTGAATTTCCAGTTTACGAATTAAGTTTACACTTTTTAACCACTCTGCTACGGACAGATGTGAAGAGAGTTTCTTTTGCTTGCTTTGTTGAGACGTGTTTGATTTATTATTATTATTTCTTTATTATTATTATTTTTATTTTTTTTTTTTTTACTCATCAACCATTTCTCACCATGTTTTTGCCTTTGCTGAGCTCGCCTTGAGTAGAAAAGCTTAGATTTGACTATTTTACCAAACTTTATTAAGAGTTTATTTAAGGGTTACCCGGGATTATTTATATTTTGTGCAGAAATCTTTAAAATGGTGTAAATCGGAGAGGTCAGCAGTGTGACACGTTGTTCAACCTTCGACCGTTTTCATTCGCCGAACTCCTGTTGAGAAATCTGAAGTGATGAAGAGCGTCCACATTAATATTTTTTAATCTTATGAGGAATAAGGTTTTGGAATCCATTTTCTTCTGTATCTCAAACCCTTCCCTAGTGCACTAGTACTTCAGAACACTTAACATTAATGCGTTAATCAGACTGGACATCCTTCATGTGTACTGCGTAGGAGCTCTAGATCTTAACATCGGAGTATTACAGCGAAAAATAAACTCCAGTCGACAGGAGGAATGATTGGCACTCTAGAGACGTGTAGATGGTTTGAATGAACCGTACAGTATTAACCGACACTTTATGGAAGTTTTGCATTGTTCCCCTGCTGTGACCGCTAACGGGACTTCACATCAGATCTCTTCAGGGTTGCCGGGTCAGACAGTGGACTGTTTGAAGTTTATTTAAGTAGACTGTAGCTACAGTCGTGTTCCTGAGTGTGTGTGTGTGTGTGTGTGTATATATATATATATATTTTTTTTTTTTCCCTCTTTGACCTGGTACAGAAGAGGATTAGGGCCAACATTTAAAAAAAAATAATTGAGTTCATAATTTTTTTTTTTCTGAATTCTGACATTCAGATTTTTGACCAGAATTCTTTAAACTCACAATTCTTTTTTTTTTTTTATCACAATGAATACTTTTTTTAATCAGGATATTAATATACATAAAATATAAGTTCACAAAATTATAAAAATATTAATAATAGTTTTATCACTCAGAATTTTTTATCAGAATTCTGACTTCGAACTTTAGAATTTGGAATTTTTTTTTCTTTCTGACTTTAGTTAATTCTGGCCTTTATTTTCTCAAGAGTTTAAACTCAAAATTCCGACTTTTAGTTTCAGAATTCAGTTTTTTAAATCAGAATCAGAATTCCTACTTGTATCTCAGAATTCTGAATTAAAACAGAATTAGTCTTTCTTGGAATCCTGACTTTAGTCTCAGAATTCCAAATTTAAACTAAAGTCGGAACTCTGAGTTTAGGTGTTTTTTTTGTTTTGTTGTTTGTTTTTTTGTCCATGGTGGCCCCTAATCCTCTTCTGTAACCTGTTGAATTACCACCTACGCTTTTAAATATCTATACAGAAACCACGGATGCTGCCGAGTTAGTGACTTACCATTAGATTAAGGTGCCTCTGGATGTAATGCCAAAAGGCACCAGAAGGGGGAAGTCCTTATCGCATCAGTGAGTCCAAAATCACCGTCCTGAGGGACAAAGGTTTTGGTCAGCATTAAGAATAAAACCATACAATTACAAACGTAACTTTATTCTCCGGGATGCTAGATAAAGCATTTCAAAAAGAAGAAGGATGTGAACGCCAGTAGTGTTGAATTATTTGTGGACAGTGTTGATGGTGACCACAATGAGATTTACGAGAAGTGCTTGATGTATGACTCCTGATTAAGGGTGTATGAAGGCTGAGATGGTGTTTAGTGTGTTAAGTTTCATATCTCTGGGTATGAGGGCAGTATTTAGGTATGTTGAAGAATATAGGGGAGGATTTGTGTGTGTGTGTGTGTGTGGGGGGGGGGGGGGGTCTCATGATATCATGTTAGAACTCCAAAAATGATCTGTTGGTGCAGATGTAATTGCTTTGCCTTACTTTCTTTTCACTGCTGCTGTCTTTGCTTCTTGTGTGATGTATATTTCATTATATTTTTTCTTTTTACATTTGTATTATTGTTTTGCCTTCCTAAAATATTTTAGTGCAAGTTTTTCCACCTGGAATGCCTTTGGAGGAAGAGAATGACAAAATTCGAAAGTGTGTGTATGTGTGTGTATGTGTGTGTATGTGTGTGTATGTGTGTGTATGTGTGTGTATGTGTGTGTATGTGTGTGTGTGTGTGTGTGTGTTCCGCCCTATGCCTTATCCCGTCTTGTCCACTGTACAGTTGCGTCTCCACCCGTACACTTTTCACCGAACGACGTGAGTGCTTATTTGCTCCCTGGAGAATGAACACCGATGTCAGCGTGTCTTTGTTCCAAATTGCCACTTGTGCACTTTTGTATCTGTTTGAGTGTGTGTGTGTGTGTGTGTGTGTGTGTGTGTGAGCGAGCGAGCATGTTCAGCTGGCGGGTAAATATAGCCTTAGATATTTTGGAGCGCAGGGGCTCGGAGTGTGTTCATAACAGTCACCATGAGAACGCTGGAACACTGTGAGGAGCGGACCAGGTCCTTATTCTGTCAAAAACACAACCGTAGACGAGTAAAAAAAAAAAAAAAAGTAATTCATCTTTATTCTTTTTTTTTTTTCACCAAACGAAGTCGTCCAGCCACGACGTGCTGAGTTTTCGATCTTGCGCGTCTGCCGATGCGAGCGTAACTCACTCAGAAATTTTAGATGCACTTGCTTCTAACGACATCCATAGTGTTTTCTTTGTTTTAAAAATGAACAGCTGTGTTTAAATGCGCCTAAGAAATGGCAACCTCCATAATTTACATTCCCACTTTTAGCTACAAGTCGAGGTGGATGAACCGAGATCTTAAAACCTCTTGGTGTAGATTAAAATGTTTGCCCTCGAGACTGATTATCCTGTACAGGGTCACGGAGCCTCTCCCAGGAGACTTTGGGGCACATGGCGGGGTGCCAGTCCAGGTCTTTCGACTGTGGGAGGAAACCGGAGTACCCAGACAAAGCACAGGGAGAACACGCACACGCACGCACACACGCACGCACACACACACACACACACACACACACACACACACACACACACACACACACACACGCGCACACACACACGCACACACACACACGCGCACACACACACACGCGCACACACACACACGCACACACACACACACGCACGCACACACACTCACGCACACACGCACACACAGACTCATCAGTCGAGATTGAGCTCTAGTAATTATCTTGGCGTACGAGGGTTTTCTAACTCGATCTGGAAAATGTTTCTACGTTTCCTAGACTGATGGAAACGAATCGCGCCAGATCTTGTGGCTCGAATCTAGAGGTTTTTCTGCAGGTTCACTCGTAGCCTCATCAGGCTACATCAGGCTCATCACGTTTCACTCCATCAAGGAAAACTTTATACAGCAGACACGTCTCGGCTGATCGGCTTCGTATCTGCATTAAGGTGAAATCTTGTGTATGTGTGATTTCGATTTTGTTTTTCATATATGAATCAACCAATGGATTTATGAGTTGCAACAGAGTGACACGGTTGTTAAAAATGAATAAAAATGCTTCTTGGACTTTAAAGCCCTTTATTATACTGGAGAGGACATTTATTCATGTTTTTTTTCCACCTTATTTTCGGTCAGCCCATAATTCCAAGCCACAATGAATGATGTATAGATGAAATAAAGGTTCAAATAGTTTTGTTAAAATTATTATTATTTTTTTTTTTTTACCAACCCAACATTGCAGTCAAGAACATGTTGCATATATTACCTTTTAGCTCTTAGAACCACTGACATCTCTAGAGATATGTACTGCAGCTGGCTAACTCTTTTCAATTTGAGAAAGAAAACTATTTTTATTTTAGCCCAGTTTGGTTGGGGTAGGTAACTTTTTGTAAACAATTTTCTTACATACGGTAGATTAGCATAACCTTCTGGATCGCTCGGCGACCATCAAGCTACAACTTCCAAATAATTCCAGTTAAAAACTCATTAACCAAATTGCTCCCTTTGAAATTTTTATTTCTAAAAAATCTTCTAGTCCTAGAATGTTCTAGAACATTTTGCCTCATTTGATTTGCATATGATGGTCATCTAGCGATCCAGAAGGTTGCGCTAATCTACTTTCTGCGGCTAGACTTTCAAAAAGTTACCTATTCCAACACTAATGGAGTGAGGTCAGTTCCTCTAGACTAATCTAGAAAAAAAAATCACCAGCTCTTAATTATCTTAATCGTAATTTAACAGCCACTTATTAAGGAATGGAACTTGGCTCTTACTCAGTTAATCCAGAGTTGATTTTTAATCCAGATTATTAGCTTCGTCTAGCTAGATGGTTTAGGACTTTTAGCTAGATATATCTTTATTAACGTTGAGTTCAGACTTAGCTTTTCTAGACTAATCCAGGCTCGCTCAGATCATTTTGTCATTTAATTAATTATTATTATTATTATTATTATTTTTACATATTTAGCTTCCATCGGTTGGTCTGGCTAACTCTTCTGAAGATGCTAAGCATCAGTGATTTTGTTCTGTGATTTCCTATGAGTAGGGTGAAAAAAACAGGGTTTAACTTTCGAGATACAACTCAACAAGTGTCTCAACAAATCTGACATCCATTAGGACGCTTGAAGGCACCATGTTGCTTTTTAACCATGTGCACGTCCATCCCTCTCTCTCTCTCTCTCTCTCTCTCTCTCTCTCTCTCTACTATTTTTGTTTCTTTCTTTCACAGTTCTCCATTCACTGGTGTGTGCAAAGAAATAAAGAAAGGAATAAAGTGGTTCTGTGTTAACGCTTGGCATCAGTTTTTCTCCTTCCTTCTGCAGTAGTTCACTACATAGGGAGCGTCTAGTAAACTCGACACGGCAAGCAGCTAATATGACTGATGTAGCTGTAAGTTAAAGGCATGAAGACTTAAAGCTGTGTCAGAAATGTCGCAAGACACTTGAGGTATTTTACAGCCAATCCAATAGACGGTCCCGAAATTGAGGCTGGAACACACACACACACACACACACACACACACAGAGTGTGGGAGGAGGTTGGACAGTCTCATGAAAGGAGTGTATTCTTTACCAGAGTGCTGAGACACAATCAGGCTTGTGATCAGTGCGTGGCAGAGCATGCCATTGTAAACTGCTGGAATGCAGTGTGTGTATGTTAGCGCGCACAGAAGAAGTCAAACTCGTCCTCGAACTGTCATAAACAAGCCTGAAAACAATCCGCGACTGTGCATGAGTAATACTTAATTAAGCACTTAATTAGGTGACAATAGACCCATCCAGCCAGTACTGACTGTGTGACCTCGGCCACGTCCCAAACGCCTCGCTGTTTAGAGACACACACAGGCCGTTCCGTAGGGTGTATTGTTTCCTATCCTGGGGAATTACGTAAGGAGTAGTAAGTGGAATACAAAGAGGATCTGATCCGATGGCATACCGTGCACTGCGCGGCGTAGGTGGCAGGATGAGTGTAATGCACTGAACACCAGATGACTGGCTCAATAATATTTAGATCTGGTGAGTGTGCAGGCGCAGGTGAGATGTTCAGCTTCGCTTTCATGTTCATCAAACCACTCTGTCACCAGTCCTGCTGTGTGTATCGGTGCATTATCATCCTGATACACAGGATACAATGTTTGAACCATCGGGTGCACATGGTCCTGCAGAATGGTTCTGTAGTCCTTGGCAGTGATGCGTCCATCTAACACAAGTATTGGACCTCGGGAATCCTATGATATTGCAGCCCAAACCATCACTGATCCACCCCTATGCTTCACTCTGGGTGATGCACTTCTTTGGGGCTTCTCCACACCGTCACTCTTCCGGATGTGGGAAAGACAGTGAAGGTGGACTCATCAGAGAACAATACATGTTTCACATTGTCCACTGCCCAAGATTTTCACTGCTGGCACCATTGAAACCGACGTTTGGCATCTGCACGAGTGACCAAAGGTTTGGCTACAGCAGCCCGGCCGTGTGCATCGACCCTGTGGAGCTCCAGATGAACAGTTTTGGTGGAAACAGGAGAGTTGAGGTGCACATTTAATTCTGCAGTGAGTTGGGCAGCTGTGCTTTTATGTTTTTTTGGATACAATCTGGGTTAGCACCGGGGCATCCCTTTCAGACGGCTTCCTCTTGCGTCCAAAGTTACTCCACAGTTGGATGTGGTTCGTCGTTCTTGGTGATATTCTGACATTACCCTGGATACTTGCTGTCTTGGTCACAGATGCACCAGCGAGACGCGCAACAACAATTTGTCCTCTTTTGGACTTTGGATATGTCTCCCAAAATGTTGTGTGCATTGCAATATTTTAAGCAAAACTGTGCTACTACTCTGCTAATTAAGCCTTCACACTCTGCTCTTACTGGTGGAATGTGCCATCAATGAAGACTCCTACAGTCTACCTGAGCCTCCAGGAACAAACTGGACTCCTTTTAATTTTAACACATCTCCTGTTACACTGAACTTCCAGTACACATTATTAAGTTGATCAATCCCTGCTATCTGTTATCACCCAGATGAGGATGGGTTCCCTGTTGAGTCTGGTTCCTCTCAAGGTTTCTTCCTATTACCATCCCAGGGAGTTTTTCCTTGCCACCGTCGCCCTCGGCTTGCTCATCAGGGACAATCTTATCATTTTGATTCATACACATTGCATACAGACTTACTTCTTTTTATTGTGTAAAGCTGCTTTGCGACAATGTCAATTGTTAAAAGCGCTATATAAATAAAATTGACTTGACTTGACTTGACTGGCCACAAGGCTGGTCAAATTTAGCCATGAAACCTCCAGCACTAAATTGGCCAGCGGTTTAGTTCCATTGTTCAACCCCCTGTATATATAGTTCACTATAGGTGAATATTTAGGTCATATCTAGTAACCTATGTAGTTCACTATACAGTGTAGGTGCCAGGTATTGACTTTCCTATAGTGCACTGAATACCAAATGATTAAACCCCATCTGGCCAAAAACAACCATACACTCTAAGACTTGATTCAGTCACCTTAAGCTTTAATCACACACACACACACACACACACACACACACACACACACACACACACACTGTGACGTCCAGTTCATGTGTGAAAATGTTTCCTCATGCTCCCAGAACCGCTTTTTTACAACCCGACATTGCGTCAATGTTCCCCTGTTCCATCAGGGAAGAAGAAACAATCCATGGATGCTCATTCGGTACATTCAGATGGTCAGCTGACTTCATTTTATTGCCACATAA
>JAAGKR010011393.1:0-19553 GCA_011419295.1 Clarias macrocephalus
TACACACACACACACACACACACACATACACACACACACACACACACACACATATATATATATATATATATATATATATATATATATATATATATATATAATTCAAATATGAAATATTTCACTAAAGCAAAAAACATGTAAGGCCAAGCAGATTTGTTTTGTAAATTAAAAAAATACCACAAACATATTTACAAGGAAAATGTTTAAAAACCTAACCCCTGATCATAAAACTGCCTTCAGAAGCTTGTACAGTGGGATTTATGCATCCATTCATGCATTGCTTCAGCTGCTTTTCCTCTGACCCTGACATTCCTATCATTCTGGAATTTGGAGTTGGTTGTGATCTTAATCCCATGTGAATCGGCAATGTCTGTAATTTGTAAAGTAAAAATTCCTCTGCAAATTACCTACCACTTGAGGTCCTGTGATAATATTAGTCCTGTGTCTAATGTCTGTGAGTCATACTGTTAATCATTTTTTAAAGGGTTTCCTGTTAGCCTTTTAGCCATCTTCCATGAAGAATAGAGGCTGTGAAGTGAGTGTGAGTGCTTTGAAAGTATTTTGGGTGATGGGTCATATCGCATCATACAGCAATACAATTGCAGAATTAGGAAGCTGAAAACCATCAGAAGAACGAAAGTAAAGGAAATGTTTAAAAATCGACACACTTTTCTGTTTATATCATACAGCTAGACCTATAATGATATTTCTAAACAATAGCCTATCCAAAATAGGTTCCCATTATAATTTAAGGTCAATGTGTTAACAGGTTGATCTATTAGATTTTAACGTTGTGAAATGTAAACAGGTACGAAACTATATAATTTCTAAAACAGTTGTGAACCCCAGATAATACTAATCCCATGGGAATAGTACAAAAGTCAGCCTTCACTCATTTTTCCCAGATGCCTAGCCACAATGTGGGTACCGCCACATGGTGGGTGTGACCATATTGTTCGTGCCTGTCCTCTAAAAGATGGCTCATCACTGACGGAAGGATCAGTGTCAGGCCCTAATTCTGTTTCTCCCTCCAAGCCTGCTAATCCTCTGCTTCAGCTACAAATTCAAGTGGGTGATCAATCACTTACTTAATTGGCCTTTGTTGACATAGAAGCTGATTCCAAATTTCCGAATTCGGAGCCTCAATGCCATAACTTCCTGTTACCTTCCGTGTCATTAGCTTTGAAGCTGATCCAAGGTGCCATCATTTTAAAGGTCCGCTTGGGCAATGCTGATCATCTAGTGCTCATCTAAGTGACCAATGCTCCCACAGTAGTCTGAACTTGTAAACTACGTTTTAAGGAATATGGTAAATTGCTATGTGTTCGTGTATCTTGATGACATACTGATCTGCTTCCATACAGTAGAAGAACACACAAGCTATAGACAATCTGTACTCTAACGACTTCTTCAAAACCATCTGTATGTGAAAGCTAAGAAGAAAGTTCCATGTTACAACCACCTCGATCTTGGAGTTCACACTGTCAGCCAGTAGTGTTCAGTTGGACTTGAATGTATAAAGGCTGTGAAGGATTGGCCGCAACCTTGGTCCTGTCAGCAGCAGCAGTTTCTGGGATTCACAAGTTTATCGGGAATGGATTGGCACCGTGCCCAGGGTGTACCCCTACTTGTGCCCTAAGTCTCCTGGGATAGGTTCCAGGCCCCCCAACCCTGTACATAGAATAAATCAGATTTGTAATCAGGAATTAAGGAATTAAGGATTTAAAATAAAACACTGGAAAAGAACTCTTTCAGTTTCAACTGTTTCTTCAGCCTTCATCGTTTTTAACTATCTGTTGAGGTGCAAAATAAATTATATATATATATATATATATATATATATATATATATATATATATATATATATATAGAGAGAGAGAGAGAGAGGTGGAAAAAGAGAGATGAGATTATAGACTGTCCTTTGGGGTTTAGAGTTCTATAAAAGCCTAAACAACATTCATGGCATTTGAAAGAAAATGAAAATGCTGTTCCTGTATACATGCCTTTTATTCACTCATGTGAGAACAGCTGATCTTCCTTGCAACTTATTAGGCCTGCACAATCCTCCGCACCTCAGCAAAGATGGAGATATAATGATTGGTGGTATCTTTCCTTTACATGTCAAATCAGACCAGATAACACATGTGTTTACATCTGGTCCGTGGACACCAAAATGTGGAAGGTGAGAGCCCATTGATGGAATTTGTTTATTTGTTGAATTTGGGTCATTTGACTTATAACCTTGGGTTAAGGTTTAACAGATCAGAAATATGTTCTTGAATTATTTGAATTACAGCATACCATTTATATTCATGTTACTGTATTAGGGCTTATGTGGGTCACTAGAAACGTGTTGTTTTGCTTTATTTGTCCTGTAGTCCAAACCTCCGTGAATTTCAAAATGCACAAACAATGTTATTTGCTATTGAGGAAATCAACAACAGAACTGATATTCTTCCTGGTGTCAAACTAGGATATAAAATTTATGATTCCTGTGGAGCAGTAGAAATAACTACAAGAGCCTCCTTGTCCTTAGTTAATGGCAATGGACAAAATACATCTGTAATATCTTGCTTTAAATCTGATTCAGTGCAAGCAATTATAGGTGAAACATCATCCAGTGCCTCTATTGCCATTTCTGCTACTGTAGGACCTCTAAAAATATCGGTGGTAAGAACATGCATTGTTGTAAATTTTAAAACAATCTTACATTTTTTATGGTGAATTAAGAAATGAAATGAAAAAGAAAGTATGAATTCTGGAATTTATGTATTGCAGGTCAGTTACTTAGCAACATGTGCATGCTTAAGTGACAGGAAGAAATTTCCATCTTTCTTCAGAACTGCTCCCAGTGATTACTATCAGAGCAGAGCTTTGGCTAAGTTGGTCAAGCATTTTGGCTGGACATGGGTTGGGGCCCTGTGCAGTGATAGTGACTATGGGAACAATGGCATAAATCAATTCATCATTGCAGCCAAAGAAGAGGGAATCTGTGTAGAGTATTCCAAATCATTTTTTTGGAGAGACTCCAGAGAAAAACTTTTGAAAATAGTTGAAACTATCAAAGCTTCAACCTCCAAAATTATTGTAGCATTTGTTTCATATTCTGACCTTGGGGTTCTTCTAAAGGAAATGGCCTTACAGAACTTGACTGGGTTTCAGTGGATTGGAAGCGAGTCCTGGATCTCTTCTATAAATCCAGCTAATGCTCAATGGCAACATCTTTTAATAGGATCCATGGGTTTTGCTATGCCAAAAGGCCAAATTAAAGGTCTAGGAGAATTTCTGACTAAAGTTAATCCAGCTTCTGATGCATCTTTTTATAAAGAGTTGTGGGAGACAATATTTAAATGTAAGCTGCTTGCACAAGAAATTGTTGAGCCAAATGAAATGTGCAAAGGCAATGAAAGTCTCAGTCAAGTTCAAAACCTTTATACAGATGTTTCAGAATTACGAGTCGCAAATAATGTGTACAAGGCTGTGTATGCTGTGGCTCATGCCCTGCATAATAGATATAGCTGTTCAAATAGTGTCAGTGGACTTGTGGGATACACTGCATGTGCAAACATAACAGATGAAAAACCATGGCAGGTAAGTACAACAATATAGCCTGGTGAAAGATATGTACTTATATTAATGACAAGTTTTCAATGCTTTATTTAGGTAGTCAATGAGATGACAAAACTCCATTTTACAACTACAGCTGGAGAGGATGTATACTTTGATAAAAATGGAGACCCAGCAGCAAGGTATGAACTGCTGAATTGGCAACAAGATAAAGATGGTAAAATAGTCTTTGTTAAAGTGGGCTTCTATGATGGCTCTTTGCAAACACACCTTCAGCTTTCATTTAACAACATCAGTATAGCCTGGGCCCATAACAAATCACAGGTAACTTATAAAATCTATATGCTCAGATCTGTACAAGACATATTTTTAGAAAATGATTAATACATATGAACAGTAAAATGAGAACTCACTCATTTTTTAAAGATTTGAGTTTTGCAGTTAAACTTTTTCTAAACAAAAATGTATGTATCAAACAATATGTATGATAGAAAATATTGTATTATTTGTTGAAGATCACGATTCATTCATATGAAATATGAGTGCATATACAGTCATATGTTTACAGAATAGTAAAAAAAAAAAAATCTAAAAGAAAATGAAATTGACCTTTTAGATCTCTCCCCATAAATTTCTTTCAAAAATAGTACCTGAACAAGAATCATGGCTCACAATACAGCAAAACCAGTGTTAGTGATAGGAGGTGGAAGAGGAGTGCCAATTTTTATATCCCCAACACAATTAACTATTTCAAAGAATGTATCACAGATGTTCACAAATCCTATGGGTGACTAGTTTTACTAGTAGAATGTAAATTAAATTGAATTCACTAACAGCAGCCATTGTTTTTCTCACCAGGTAGTTTTGATTAATTTATCATTTGACAAAAAGAAGCAATACTATAGTTTTTCTGTACATCTCAACTTTTGATATGAAATGTGGCTGCTCTATGTTGTGGCTTGCCTAATATTTGAAAGCTTCTAAAAGATGTATATAGAGAATAAAATGACTAAAAATAAAGGTTTTGTTATAAGAAACATTGTGCATCCCACAAAAACAAATTATCAGATAAATGAAAATATGCATTTTCTCATATTTTGCTGTCAAACTGTTCACATAAATGATTAAAAATGGTTTTCAGATTCCAGTCTCAGTGTGTAGTCCAAGTTGTCCCCTGGGCACAAGGAAAGCTGTGCAGAAAGGAAGGCCAACCTGCTGTTTTGACTGCATACCATGTGCAGAGGGAGAAATCAGTAATGTAACAGGTATAAATGAATAGTGAATAGCTTTAACAATATGCATAAGACTAACAAAGCTTTAAAATATCTAAACTGCTACATTTCCTTTAGATTCTATAACTTGTATCAAGTGCCCACCTGAACTGTGGTCGAATGACAAGAAAGATACCTGTGTCTTAAAGCTGGTGGAATTCCTGTCATTTGAGGAAATAATGGGAATCATTCTTGTTTCATTTTCTTTGTTAGGAGTATCATTCACTATCTGCATTGCTGTAATTTTCTTTAAACACAAGGACACACCTATTGTTAGAGCAAATAATTCTGAACTGAGCTTCTTGCTGCTCTTCTCAATCTTTCTGTGTTTCCTTTGTTCTCTTACATTTATTGGTCAGCCTTCTGCATGGTCTTGTATGCTGCGTCACACAGCATTTGGGACCACATTTGTCCTCTGCATCTCATGTATTCTGGGGAAAACAGTAGTGGTGTTAATGGCCTTCAGGGCTACACTTCCAGGCAGTAATATCATGAAATGGTTTGGTCCTCTACAGCAGAGACTCAGTGTACTTGTTTTCACTTTTGTACAGGTCATTATTTGTGTTCTTTGGTTAATAATATCCCCTCCATTTCCTTACAAAAATATGAAGTACTACAAGGAAAAGATCATATTAGAATGCGATGTAGGTTCAGCTGTAGGTTTTTGGTCTGTGCTGGGTTATATAGGGCTCCTGGCTGTTTTGTGTTTTATTTTGGCTTTTTTGGCCCGGAAGCTGCCTGACAATTTCAATGAAGCCAAATTCATCACATTCAGCATACTCATATTCTGTGCCGTTTGGATCACCTTTATTCCTGCTTATGTCAGCTCTCCCGGAAAATTCACTGTAGCTGTAGAAATATTTGCCATTTTAACCTCAAGCTTTGGTTTATTACTCTGCATATTCCTTCCAAAGTGCTATATCATTGTACTGAAGCCTGATAAGAACACAAAAAAGCAAATGATGGGTAAAACACCTACTAAATGATTTACATGTGTAGTTAACTATTGTTGAATTGATCGGTTTTAAGCATGTTCCTTATTTGAAGCGTTATTTTGGTTTGAGTAAAAGCCATTAATTGGATTTGCATAAGAGCTGCTGTTTTATTAAGTGCAGTACATAGTGCTTTACATTGCCGTATTATTTATATGTTGTTTGTCTTTAGAGCTTTAAGTATGATAATTATGGTCCATGTTTTTCACACATATAGAAATATATATATTTTTTACTCTTTTTAATAGTTTGTTCCTAGATTAAGGCATAAAGAGACCACAGTGGGTTAAACCAGAATCTTAGCGAAAGAGGAAAAAAAAATTCCACACACTTTAAATAAATATAAAAGAAAATAATACGGTATTTCTGTACATTATAAACATTCTGGCAAAGACCCTTCATCAGCAAAAGCATCTGTACCCTGCACGTTAAGCTTTGATTATGGCTCACAATATGGCAGCCAATTTAAAATTGTCCTTATACACCCAGAAGTAATTAATTTATAATTTGATTTATGGGATATGGCTCTGTCAATGAGACTTTTTTTTCTTTTTAGTCTCACTAACAACTCAATTATAGTTGTTGTTGCATTGTGGGAAGCTTATATTTTCACTATTAGCCTACATAATTAAATATAACTGTCATAATATTTCTTTTTAAAAAAATGAATCAATGCTAAGCCTTTTATCTATCTAATATCTTACTCACTCACTCATCATCTATACCGCTTAATCCTGTATTCAGGGTCACGAGGGCCTGGAGCCTATCCCAGGAGACTTAGGGCACATGGCGGGGTACACACTGGACAGGATGCCAAGTCATCGCAGGGCACAGACACACACACTCACTCATTCACACACTACGGGCAATTTGGGAACGCCAATTAACCTAACCTACATGTCTTTGGACTGTGGGAGGAAACCGGAGAACCCGGAGGAAACCCACCAAGCACGGTGAGAACATGCAAACTCCATGCACACAGAGACGGGAATCGAGCCTAGCCGGGGATCGAACCCAGACCCTGGCGGTGCAAGGCGACAGTGCTAACTACTACACCACCGTGCCACCCTCTATCTAATATCTGTGTCATAAAATAACTAAACTTGCCACAACTAACTATTAAGCTGCTTCTCAAAATCTAATTTCTTCCAAGAAGAGTGATAAAAAAAAAATCTAACTAGAATTTTGTTAAAAGAACCTTGCTCAGAGACAATTAAACAAGTATTGGGGTGACTATATGTATAATTTTAGTCCTGTATTGATTTCAGAAAAGCAATAATGCTCACTCATCGTTTATACCGCTTTATCCCCTATTCAGCGTCGCGGGGGGCCTGGAGCCTATCCCAGGAGACGTAGGGCATGAGATGGGGTACACCCTGGACAGGGTGTCAATTCATCACAGGGAACACACACATACACTCACTCACACACTGTGGGCAATTTGCCAACACCAATTAGCCTAATCTGCAGGTCCTTTGACTGTGGGAGGAAACCGGAGAACCCAGAGGAAACCCACCAAGCACGAGGAGAACATGCAAACTGCAGACACACAGAGATGGCAATCGAACCAGGCCAGGGAATTGAACCCCGACCCTGGGAGTGCAAGGCGATAGTGCTAACCACTACACCACAGTGCCGCCATAATAATAAATATTCAAATAATCAAAGCAATAATCTTAATAATAAAAAAACCTGAGTATCAAAGTGTTGTAGGAACAGTGTATGTTGCATCATCATTCCTCCTCAGAAAGAATTGTGTGTCTGTTCTATAACTAAGTACAATTAAAATTGCACATAAACATGTACATAAATTAAAACATGATTTAAACAGAATAATGAGAATATATATTTAAATTATATGATAAAAAGAAAATAGTGCTTTATAACAGGCAATGGAGAAAAAAATAACGTTATTCTTTATTCCATGCCCAAGAGTCTGGTCAATTTGGGCATCAAAGTGTGCTTTAAAAGCTTTATTAGAAATCGTCTCAGGTTACTTGGCTGTAACCCTGTTCCCTGATAAAGCGGGAACGAGATGCTGCGTGAAAACGCTATGGGAACATCTCTTTGTTGTCCGGTTTTGAAGCCTGTGCATGTCAAAACCGCTGAATACCTCGGCTTATAACCTCTGCCAGGCATGACGTCACCGAATAAGGTGCACCTGCAGGTTATAAATAGGAGTGAACCGGAAACATCCTCAGGTCAATTTTGTCTTAAAGACGTCCAGGCATCGGAAAGCAGCAACTCGTTCCCGCTTTATCAGGGAACAGGGTTACAGCCAAGTAACCCGAGACATTCCCTTTCAAAAGCTACACTCGATGCTGCATGAAAACGCTATGGGAACGAGAATACCAATGCCGCCACACTGCAAGTGTCTGGACCCCCAGGTTGTGTAGTGTGTGCGCACAAAGCAGAGGAGGTCTCATATCTAGGTCTGGGATGCTGACTCAAGGATCTGCGAACCCGGAGTAGCATTGACATCCAGACTATAAAATCTGTGTGGAGAGGACCAGCCCGCCACATCACACACCTGCTGCAGGGGGACACCTCTTGCCAAGGCAATTGATGAGGCAATCCCTCTGCTTGAATGAGCCCTGATTCCCAGAGGCGAAGTGTGACCACGCGCCTCATAGGCTAGGGCAATAGCATCTCTCACCCAGTGTGACAGAGTCTGTCTAGTGGCCCCCCCAGTTGCGACCCCCATGGCAAAGAGCTGCTCTGACTTGCGCCACTGGCTAGTGCGGTGGATGTAGATCCGAAGAGCACATACTGGACAAGTGAAGTCTTTCCTGCTCCGGAGCTGTGAAAGGCGGAGGACAGAAGGCTTCGAGAACAACTGGGTGCATGGTCGAGAATGGAACCTTGGGAAGATAGTTTGGGTGAGGATGCAGAATAGCTTTGACTAAGCCAGGGGTAAAGTCTAGGCAGGATGGGGAGACTGACAGAGCCTGCAGATCCCCAATCCTCTTCAAAGAAGTAATAGCCATAAGAAAAACCATCTTAAGAGACAGAAGCCTGACAGGCGCTGACTCTAGTTGTTCGGTGTCAGCCAGGCCTTCGAGTACGATAGCTAAGTCCCATGAAGCGAACGTCGCTCTAGTGGGCGGCTTCAACCGTTTAGCTCCACGAATAAAACAACTAAATGGTGCTTCCCCACAGAAACCCCATCATTCAGAGCGTGACAAGCCGAAATAGCGGCTACGTACGTTCTGAGAGTACTAGGGCATAAGCCCGAGGACAACTTTTCTTGCAGAATCTTCAGCACTGAAACAATCTGGCAGTGAACTGGGTCTACATGTCTTGCCATGCACCAATTTTCAAATACACTCCATTTGAGGGCATAAGTTCTTCTAGTGGAGGGAGCCCTGGCACTTGGTTTCAATTACACTGGCTGAAAGCCCAGCATGTCTTAGTTGGTCCCATTCAGGGGCCAAACATGAAGGTTCCAGAGCTCGGGCTGGGGATGAAGTATTGTCCCCTGCACCTGAGACAGAAGATCCCTCCTCACTGGAATCACCCAGGGTGAGCCGTCAAGGAGAGATATTAGATCCAAGAACCACACTCTGGTCGGCCAATGGGGCACTATCAATAAGAGGCACAAACCCTGTTGACGGACCCTCGCCAGGACTCCTGGGAGCAGAACTATAGGTGGAAACGCATAAAGGCATAATCTGGGCCACGTGTGGGCCATTGCGTCCAGACCCAGGGGAGCTGGAGGAGTCAGAGAGTAGTAAAGGGGGCATTGTGCTGCCTCTTGAGAGGCAAAAAGGTCCACCTCTGCTACGTAAAATCTTTCCCAGATTTGACTGACTACTTCGGGGTGGAGTTTCCATTCCCCATGTTTTACAGCTTGTCTGGATAGCAAGTCTGCTCCTACATTCATATGCCCTGGAATGTAAATCGCCCTGAGGGACAGGAACTTGTCCTGTGCCCAAAGCAGAACCTGGTGCGCTAGATTGTTCAAGCGGCGCGAGCGCAGTCCACCCTGGCGATTTATGTACGAGACTACCGCAGTGCTGTCCACCCGCACTAGGACATGGTAGCCTCTCAACTGCTGGAGGAAGTGTTTCAGGGCCAGAAACAGAGCTATCATTTCGAGGCAATTGATGTGCCACGCAAGAAGATGACCTCTCCAGGTCCCTTGTGCTGGACGGCCATCCAAGACCGCACCCCAGCCCATGAGGGAAGCGTCTGTTGTTAGCATCTTGCGATGACAAGACGGACCTAGAGTGGGACCCAAAGTCAGAAACCGGGGTCTGAACCACATAGAAAGGGTACAAAGTCCCCAGCGCGTAACCCTTATTAGCCTCTGGGGGTTGGCCCTTGTATGAAACCCCCTGGCTCTTAGCCACAGCTGAAATGCTCTCATGTGCAGAAGGCCCAAAGGTATCACCGCGGATGCAGCTGCCATGAGGCCTAAAGATTTCTGAAAGTGATGAACAGTGACCTTCTGGCCTAGCTTGATTTCCTTCAGGGTGTTGAGAATGGATCCGACATGAGCAGGAGACAGCTGTGCCCGCATTGTGACCGAATCCCATGTGACACCCAAATAGGTTGTCCTCTGAACGCTTTTTGTGGCGTTGAGTCTCAATCCTAAAGAATGAAGCTGGGCTAGGATGACATCCCGATGTTGAAGCGCTAGCTCCTGAGACTGAGTCAGAATCAGCCAATCGTCGATGTAATTCAAAATACGGATGCCCTGGAGTCGTAAAGGAGCCAGAGCTGCATCCATGCATTTTGTATATGTGCAGGGTGACAGAGCTAGGCCAAATGGAAGGACCCGATACTGGTAAGCTTTGCCCCCGAAAGCGAACCTCAGGAATTTCCTGTGCTGTGGCAATATTTCTATATGGAAATATGCATCCTTGAGATCGATTGTCACAAACCAATCCTCTGGTTGGATTTGAGAAACAATCATTTTGACAGTCAACATTTTGAATCTGGATTTCCTGAGATAGCGGTTCAAGCCGCGAAGATCCAAGATCAGACGCAACCCCCCCCCTCTCTTGGGCACCAAAAAGTACCGAATGTAGTAGCCCGACTCTCTTTCTGGGAGGGGAACATGTTCTATGGCTCCTTTGCCCAGCAGAGTCTGTAACTCCTGGGCCAGTAGATGTGCTCAGTCCGGTTTCATGGAAGTGGAGACCACGCCATTGAAACGCGGAGGACGATGTGCAAACTGAATCCTGTAGCCTGTGGCTACAGTCCTTTGTACCCAAGGAGATACGCCTGGCAGTAGTTTCCACGCTGCCAGCTTCTCCAAAAGGGGCACAAGCTTTGACACTTTGGCTGGATGGGGGGGGTGTAAGTTGTTGGGTATCCTGAAGTGTGGCAGGAGATATCCGAACACCCAACTTTTCGTTGGAGACTGGCGCTCCCCGAAACACCAGTGGTGGCGGGGATTGAACACCGGCCTCCTGGGAGTGCCAAGGAGGAGGCCCTGTTTTGTGACGAAAATCCAGGCGCCCCTCCCTGATGGGAAACACCCTCACGGCCCCAGGCACACGAGCCTCAGGGCTTCTTCTTTGATGAGAGGAAGCTCCTCAGATCCGGTCTCTTCGAGGCAGATTTTTGAGAGGCGAGTCCCACCCTAGTCTTTAAGAGGGGGTGCGCGGCTGGTCACGCTCTCCTTCTGGACCTCATGCCTGATAGGGGCCAGACCTGGCTGGGGCCGGGTGGCCGACGGTCCTGGTTCTTGAGCATGGCGGGGAAGGAACCTCCCAAAGTCCTGTTCATATAGCTTCGCCTCACGAAACCTAGTGGCGACGGAATTAACAGCATCGCCAAAGAGGCCGGAAGGCGAGACGGGGGCAAGGAGGACAGCACGATCCTTATCCTTGATGCCCGTGAGGTTCAGCCACAGATGCCTTTCCGTGGATACCATGGCAGCCATAGAACGGCCCACAGCACAGGCAGTCTGCTTGGTTGCACGGAGAGACAGGTCTGTGGCTCGGCGCAGCTCTGCAAATACCCTGTCATCTATAACCCCGCCGGTGCTCAGGTCCTTCAGCAGGTCAGCCTGGTAGGCCTGCAAAACCGCCATGGTGTGCAGTGAAGCGCCAGCCTGACCTGCTGCCTGCAAAGCTTTCCACCCCAAAGCAGATGTCACGGCTTGGAGGGGAGAGTAGGCTTTTTCAGGGAGGATGATGTCCCAGGAGAGATAGCCCGCAAGCGTCTCTTCTATCTGGGGCATCATAATATAACCGCATGCTTTCGCATCAACGATATTCGAATAAGTCGAAGTCGATGGCACAAAAAAATACGGCTTGCTCCATGAAAGAGTTAATTCATCATGGAGGTCACCAAAGAAGGGGTGAGAGAGACGTTGAGGCTCCTCCCCCCGGCCACCCGACAGAAACCTGTCGTCCAATCTCGAACGCTTGGGGGAATCTCGCTTCTGCAGCCAGTCGATATGCAATTGCTCGACCGCATGCGTTATAACCTGTAATAATTCCTCATAAGCTCTGTCAGCACTGGAGGAGTGTTGTGAGGAGGCTACTTCCATGGAAGCGAGAGAGGAGGATTCTTTTGCTCTTTCACAAGAAGCGCCGAAGCGCGCTTGCGGAGCGGAAGCTAAAACTTCCTGATCCTGAGAAAGCGAAAGACAAAAAGATCTGAGGGTGTTTCCGGTTCACTCCTATTTATAACCTGCAGGTGCACCTTATTCGGTGACGTCATGCCTGGCAGAGGTTATAAGCCGAGGTATTCGGCGGTTTTGACATGCACAGGCTTCACAGCCGGACAACAAAGAGATGTTCCCATAGTGTTTTCACGCAGCATCGAATGTAGCTTTTGAAAGGAAACACGATGTTTATCTATCCTCTAAAAGGCCAACAATAGGAGGTACTTTTTGTGCCAACTAAGGAAGTATGGTCTCCCACAGAGGCTGCTAATACAGTTATATTCAGCAGTCACTAAGCCTGTCCTGTGCACATCCATCACTGTCTGGTTTGGTGCAGCCACAAAACCAGAAAGGAACAGACTGCAGAAGATAATAAAAACAGCAGGAAAACAATGTATAGATGAGCAGGCCCCCAAAGAGTGCAAACAATCGGTCACATTCAAGAACCCTCTCCCAGCCTCCATGGCGGCCATCTCGCTAATCTTATCTGCCCTTTTAGACAAGGCAGCATCTCTAACATGAAGCGGGAAACTTAACCAAGGAAGTCTACTGCACCTGGAGCCATAAAAGCAGGCAACCTCAAACTCTAACAGTGTAAATTGGCAATCTGATAAACAAAGGAGGCAGTTTTACACCTCTGAGTGGGGGAAAAACCCTCCCTAACTCAGACCACTGGCCATCTCATTGACCCCAGGACACAGGATGTTCCGTGTTTCTCCACATGCCTTTCAATGAACAAAGAGGCATACAGCAGAGACACTATTTAAACAATCTATTTAAGGTGTGCCAGTAGGGCAAACTTCTATATACATATATTCAGCATGTTTTATGTCTGTGTGTTATGTTTGATTATTCTACATAACTTTAAAGGTATTATCAGCATTTACAAACCCCTTTTATTAAACAAAGGAATAAATGAGTGTGTAAGATATAGGAGGTCTGATATCAATCAAGAGCGCATTTTATTCAAAGAACAGTGGTGTATACGGAAAATTGGTATCATGAACAGAATTAATGAAAAATTACTTTATAAAAGGTATTAAAACTCCAATCGGATGGGCCCCACATGACAGCTGAAAACTGGCCTATGAATATTCTAATTCATAGTATGTGCAAAAATATAACATTTACAGAAAGTATTTAATCTTTTACATTTCTGAACACCATTATTTTACAGAGGTTCCCAAATTTGATGGGAAAATATGATTAAACACCATTAAAGCAACAACACTAGAGGTTTAGCAGTGAAACACTGTTATTTTACTCTCTCTCACCTCCTCTGAAGTTTGTGCCCTGATCTGACAAGAACTCATGTTGGTTCCCTTGTCTAGCTGTAAACCCACATGAGCTCCTGTCAGATCAGGGCTGCAGGGCACACAAGAACTCATGTGGCTTCCCTTGTCTAGCTATAAACCGCCTGAGGGCCATAAGGAAAGAATATGTTTCCAAATTATTGGGTAAAATGTATACTGCTCTGATGGTGAGGCATTTAAAGATTATTCCCCATTTTTTTTTGTTACGCCCGCCCCATTTTGACAACTTAAATATCAAACTAATCCATGCCAGTGGAGTAGAAGGCAGGTTTAAAGAGTCGTAGTCTTGCTGCCATTTTAGGTACCTCTGGTTTCTTCCTCGATTTCTGATAGTGTGCACACTCTCAATGCAGCGCTAGACTGCTTCTCGTCCATGCAGGATCCAATATTTACGGCAGAGTTCTGCGCACACCCTCTCAGGACCTGGATGACAAAGTTTTGTGTCATAACTTGGGATTGAATGATGAGTTTGGTGATGGGGTGCTTTGTATCCAATATGATAGGATGCATATTGTCAGGTTCCAAGTAAACGTCCCCGACTCTGATTAAGTTAGATTCTAGAGTTCTGGGGCCAGGGCCCTTAGTCGGCTGCTGCAAGAGAGTGCTTTACCAGACCTTAGTTGGTTTATGTCTGATAAGAAGCAGTCCTGCTGCGATTGTTGCACGAGATTGGTTTCAGCAGGTCTATAGTCACTGGCTGTAGGCTTACCATTGAAGAGCCATGGACTCAATTAGCACTTCTTAAACTGGCTAAAATCAGATGATGTGAAGAATTCAAAAGCACAGGTACCAACTTCGTAAAGTTTGTCACTGTCTAGTTCCTCAGAAATGGGACATTCATGCCATCAATTGGAAGGATCTCTGAGGAAGTGCAGTTCTTGGCATCGGCGACTTTCTGGACTGAGGTCACCGACACTCCTTCCCAGAGTAATGTCATCAGCTGGATTGCTTGCAGAGGGTACACATCGCCACCTGTGTTGCTCTGTAAGGTCCTGGATCTCAGCTACTGAAGTGCACGCTGCACACACGGCTCTCTCGCCGGCTAACAGTGCTTCCACATTCCTCCCAGGTTCACGCTGCACACAGAGCTTTCACTCCGGCTTCTGCATTCCCCTGCAGCGCTCTTTCAGCACACGAAGCTTCCCAACACAGAGCAGCAAGCGCTCCAGCAACAAGCACATTAATAAAAATACCTCTGCCAAGCCCCTTTCCAACTTCAATCAACCAGTACACAACATAACAAATTCCAAGGAGTTCCTCCCCTGCACTTGGATCCATCACGACCTGCGCCCCATAACACATCTAGCGGTTAGAAAAGTCACCTCGGATTGCCCCTGTTGGTCTTCTGTTAGAAGATATGCTACAGAGACATTAGCACGTTCAGAGGCATCACAGAACATGTGTATGTATCATAGGCTTGTTTCTTTGTTTTTGTTGGTGCTACAGTAACATCGAGGAATAACAATATTTTGTAAGGCTGGTAAAGCCTCTTCCCACTCAGTCCAGGTTCGTAGCGGATCTCTTGGCAGATCTATAAGTGTGGGTCATCCCAATCCCATTTTTTGTCCCGCAGGAGCTGTATAATGATCTTGGCACGAGTGGTATAAGGGATGAGGTATCCTAATGGAGCATACTGTCTGGCCAGTACTCTGTGTGTGTTGTGGATTGTAGTCTTACTACTGTCTTTGGTATGGTATTTGTAGGAGACTGTGTCTGACTGATGGTTCCAGAGGAGCCCCAATGTTGATTCCTGAATATCTGACCGACCTTGTGAAATCCATAGTTCTGCACTGTTCGATATGGAATCATGGGGCAGGTGACTTATAGTTGAAAGGACATTGCTGGACAACTGCCTTAGATCAAAGCCTCCATCTGCCAGCAGTTTCCACATTCTAGTAACAAAACCTTTTGCTGCTGTGGAGGAAGTTGTCTACATAAAACCATTTCAGCAAAGAATTATGGACATCATCACCAGGCTGGCTATGATCTAGGATGTGTTTCTGAAGTGCAAAGATAGCACAGCAGGGGCTGCAGGTGGTGCCGAAAGGGAGGACCTGCCATTCATACACAATGGGTTGTTCCTGTGGATTTAGGTCTCTCCAGAGGAAGCAAAAATATGTTTTGTCTTCTGAGAGCAGCCTAACTTGCTGGAACATACCCTTAATACCGCTGCTGACTGCCACGGAGTGTTCCCTAAATCTGAGTAACACAGCAAGTAGGGATGGCCAGAACATTGGTCCTAGAAGCAGAAGCTCATTCAGGTTTTGTCCGCGATACTGGAACGAGCAGTTGAAAAGAATGGGATTTTTTCTATTGTGCTGGACCAGATGGATGTACCAAAAGCAGGACATGTTGGTCACAGCATTTTGTGGAAATCTCTTAACATAGCCTGATTGTTCCAATTTTTAAATCTCTGCGATGTAAGCTGCTGCCTGCTATGGATTTTTGGCCAGTCTCCATTCAGTGGATCTCAATTGCGACAAGACAACCTCTTGAGGTGCATTGAGTTCAGGCATATTCCTGACATGTAAGAGGGGGGTTGCATATCGCTTGACACCATTGTTACGTCCCAGATTAGGGTTGGGCCGTACAGCAAAGGATTGGTTTGGGGTTCTATTTTAAACTGTATGGTGAAGGTGGAACACAGTGGTGTAATATAACAGAAAGAACTAGACCGATACTTAATTTACAAACAAGTGAGGTTTGTATTGCTTTACTAAATTCACAAATAAAGACACATACACAACACTAGGCTCAGCTTCAGGGTGGACCCAGGCCAAAATAATAAACAAAAAAGGTATCTGTATTTTAGAAGCTAGCTTACCTCGCAAACAAAACACAAACAAAAATGCATATGCCTTACCTATCTCCCTAAACCAAAAACAGTGAACAAATTCCCTTTTCCCCAAAATAATTGGCAGCCACACCCTTACTAATGGTGAGTGCACAAACATACAGTGAATTCACAAACAAAATATTTACGAAGAGCCAGCAACCAAAGGACAAAGCAATAATCAGAGTCAAAGGGAAGCCAAAAGTCAAAAACCACAATACACAATCGAATATCAAAATTCACAATCACAACCTCCCCCTTCCCATGTCTCTCTCCGGTTTATGAATGGTTGATGACGTCACTCAGGGCGGAAGCGCACGTGTGGAAGGTCAGGGAGCTGCCAGTGTAGTGGCAGTCGGAAAACCTGGAGTGGAACCCAGAGCGGCACATGACCTGGACACAATACACACACACACGCTATGAAGCACAGCAAAACAGACGCATTAAAACACACACAGTGACCAATATGTTGCGGGTTGTAACGCCATTCACCCTTATTGTCCTCCTTTTCAAAAATTCTACTGCTTCCTGATGCTGTCTGGATCTGATACAAGTCTTTTCATTACGCCAGGGCAGTACATCCATCTGCCATAATCCTTGTTTGTGGAGATGCAATCCTGGGAAATAGACTGAAGTGAAGAGGCAATGCTGTTCATATATGTCACTTCGCAAGTGCTGCACTGGACTCTGTAATGTGTAACCCAGACAGGACTTTATAGCGACTAGTCCTCCAGGCGGAACTAGCTTAACTGGTTCCACTGGGATGATCAGGTGGGGGTAGTTAGATCTGATCAGTAACACAGGCCTGACCTGGTTGAAGTCATGCAGTGGTAGTCCTTTACGGTGCCGATATCTCTCTTTCAGAGTTTTCACTGGGTATGTGTTCTGCCAAGCTTAGTTGTTGAGCAGTAAAGGCACATGATGTGAAACCGTTTAGCAGTCTGGGCAGTCGGCAAGATTATAAATGAAACAGCTGCCCCTTTCACCACTTATAACACTTGTCTGATTGTTCGAAGTGGGAGGTCTTCAGGCTGACCTATGAGGACCAGCTGCTGAGCTGCACTATGGAGGAGGATGGTTCTCTCAGATCCATCATCTTGGATCAAATATGCATTAATTTTTCTCCTTCCGTTCCTAAGAATCACCTTACTGATTTTTAGCAAGACATTCCTGCTGGTGGGCGGTTTATGAATCAGGTGAATTTAATTCATAGCGTTAAACAGACAGGTGTTGGTATTGACTGTTTCTTCTTTGGCTAGCTTTGAATTCTTAGGTTTCCAAGCACTGATATCATGAAGCCTCTTCAGATTATATTCTGCTGACTTATGGCTTCTACTGCAGCGCCAACATCTGTTGTTATCCTTGAACCAGCTTCGCTTTTGGTCTTTTGTGAGTTGCTTGAAGTTACTGCTTGTTGTTTAGGGAGTGCTTACTGTTGTCACAGTAGGGGCAGTAAGGTCTTAGAGTACATTTTATTGGTGGAACAAGTGATGCAGACTCAGAAACTGCTTCCTCAGTGCCCAGAAAAATTGTGGTGCTTTTAGGGGCTGGCTTAGAGTCCCTGGCAGTGTTTCTTATACATTTCAAGGGCGCTCTGCATTGACTGGTTACACACGTCATAGTGTTCTCTTGAACTTGGATTTCATAATCCAGCCATTCTGCAAAATCCAGAAGAGTAGGGATAGACACACGATGTGGATCTGTGAATCTCTTAAACCCTGACCTTAGGTCATGTGTAAGCTTCCCAAGCAGCCAAGACACATAGGACCCACACTGTAACTCAAAGGTACCCTACCTGCCTAGTTGCTCTAGCATGCCGACCAGTGAACAAAATTTAAGCGCAAAAAGTCTGAAGACCTTCTGTTTGCTAGCTATAATTGGACTATCCATTAACTCAGTGATCCGCTGTAAAGCTAGTTGATGTGGTTGGCCATACTGTTGGTCTAAAGCAGCCATTGTCCTTGTGTAAAGATGTTGTGAATGGCAAGAGGAGTCTGTGATTAGTAAAGCCTCCTCCAACTTCAGATGATCCATCAGTATTTGAAATTTAAATCTTTCTGTCGTATTAGCTGGAAGGATGTTCTCCAGAGCAATTTTCAGCCATGAGAACTCTCTCGGGTGGGGTGGATGAAGTCAGGAATCGAGGGAGTTGGACCCCGATATGTGATTTCCTGTTCAAGTGGAGGGGATAAGATTCTGACATGTGTGGCCGCCGTGATATAGGATCTTGAGTTTAGTACCTCTTCACTATTTATAAAATTTGCCGGTTCTGGGTTCTGACCCTGATTGTCTGATAAGGGACAGATGAAGAGTCACTAGGTATATGTGAACAACCCATTTCTTGTCACCAGTCAACAGACTGGTTTGTAAGATTGTAATGCATGAGGTTGTTTTTTTCTTAAAATAAGAACAGTGACATAAATATGACATAGACATACAGACATACACACACTCACACACTAATTCACACACTACAGGCAATTTGGGAACACCAATTAGCCTAACCTTTGGAATGTGGGAGGAAACCGGCATACCCGGAGGAAACCCACCTAGCATGGGGAGAACATGCAAACTCCATGCACACAGAGACGGGAATCAAGCCTGGCCGGGGATCGAACCCGGACCCGGGAGGTGTGAGGCGACCACTACACCACCGTGCTGCCCATAACCCAATCAGTAAAACTTAATAATTTAAACACTCTGCAACGGGTTATAGGCAGCTTAAGACAGGCTTAAATGTCAACATCACATGCATTGCATAGCTGTAGCATGATGAAATGTTAACATGACTATGAAGGCACATGCAAGTTGTTTACAACAGAAATACAACAAACTTGGTTCAAATAAGAACATAACATGAAATAATAACAACAAATGTAACACTGACCCTCACAATAACGTATTGGTTATGAGCATACTCATTATAAATACATGAACACGCATACATATATACAT
>JAAGKR010011394.1:7717-19547 GCA_011419295.1 Clarias macrocephalus
GGGGGAAATACAGTACTTTAGGCTAGCTGGGGTCATGAGCAGAAAACTCAGACGTTTACATAACACACGCTAGCCGAGCCGGAGGCCCCGCGCTGACACGCTGAGTTCTCACACCTCCATCCGCGTGGCTCACGTTACCGCCGATATTTCACACGCGGCTAGATTTGGAGCCGAATTGGACACTGTGGCGGTTTTGCCGCATCATGACACAGGAATGTGTGTTAAAGCTTCGTCTTAAAATAAAATAAACAGAATTTGTCAGTGGGTTTGTTCACGCTGTTTGTTGAAGACGTTTAGATTTACAGGAGATGTCCGTGATGTTCTCTCACCTCCGCTCATATAGCTGACAGTTTTTCTGAGATTGGTTTCGGGTTCTCCGGTGAATGAAACAGAAAGATATCATTGAAAGAGTGAGTCTTGACCAATGTCCAGACTAAACCTTTCTTTTACTTACAGTATATATACAGTATTTTAATATAGTGCTCAAACCAGTTCTTGAGTCTTTGTCTATTTGCTGTGGTTATATTCCTTCATATGAACAGTTTGACAGCAAAATGAGATAAAAGGCACTTTCGGACTTTTCGCTTTTACTCATTTTGGCAAATTATTGCTCTCTGACACACACGGTTGTCTATAACAAATAATTCACTTAATCACTATTGAGCCTTATTTTAAAAGCTTTACACTTCCACATTTTGAGCAAAGCACATCACGAAACCGTCTGATCCAATCACGTCACTTCTTGCATGAGATACGAGTATGATGGAGGTTCCAAAAAAGAAAAGGGTAAGAACCAGTGATGCTAAACTGGTAGATAAATAGGTAGCCAAACTGCTAGCTATAGGTTTGCATTAATTGCATTATAGTCGCGCTTAAAGATGATTTTGCGGAGCAGGGCCAGCGGTACACACGGCGTACGTTCGATTTAACACTGTATCACATTAAAAGCTTGTGGAAATTATAAGATATGATAAAATATCCATATGCTGTGATGTCTGACTGGCCGCATGGGCCTGCGTTAGATCGCGAGACTCGTCCATTCTGCTCTCGCTCGCTGGAGGATGCTCCGTATTTATAGACCGCCGGGGGGCGTGGGGGGGTTGGGTCAGTGCCAGATCTCCGAATGGTTTCCCAGTCCAGAGGGAGGCGCACAGCAGGCTCCTGATTTACGAGCTTCTCATCACACGCTTCCTCCAGGCTGTAACTGAGAGAGAGAGAGAGAGAGAACTAGGACCGGGAAGGCAACTGAACCCTGAGAGTTCAGAAGAGAAAAGTAGGAGCAAAGGGTGGAAGGGAAGTAAACAGAGAGAGATAATGGAAGAGAAATGAGCGTAAACGTACAGTAGGTCGTAGTTAAACAAAACCAGAACAGAGCGAGACGAGAAGAGATGAGAAGAGAGAAAATGGTAAATAGAAAAGAAAAATTGAAGTAAAGCATAAATAGAAAGGCAAAGTGTGAAGGAATTGGAAGAAAGAAAATCAAAGGAGAAGAAGAGAAGGAAAGAGGAGGGGAAGGAAGAAAGAAGAAGAAGAGCAAAAAGAAGACAAAATTGAAGAGAAGGAGAAGAAGAGAGGAGAGAAAAACTGAAATGAAGGAGAAGAAGAAGGGAAGGAAGAGGAATTGAAATAAAAAAGAATTGAAAGCGATCTGAGATACTGAAAGTTAAAAGAGAAGAGGGGAGAAGAAATCAGGCACAGAGGAGAAAAACAGAGAGAAGGCGAAGAAGATAAAAAGAAGAATAAAAGGAACTCAGGAGAGAAAGAGCGAACAGAAGGAGAAGAGATTAAAGAAGAACAAACAGCAGTAGACGAGTGGATGAAGGGATTGTTGAGCAGATGAGTGGAGCGTCCTCCCCTCACGCACTCCTCCATGGACTGGAACTGGAACTCAGGTGGGTGTCATGGCAACCGTTCTGATTACCATCCCATTAACTAATTGACGTTTGATTGGTCAGGGAAAGAGGAAGGGGAGGAGATTAAACAACTCGGCTCGTGCGCATTCAGAAAAAGTTTTATGTCGTCTCACACTTTTCCGCTGCTTTGTTTTATTTAAACAATAATTTATCGTCTTCAGGAAGATTCATTCATTCATTTGTTTATTAATTAATTAATTAATTAATTATTTGTTTTTGTTCAGGATCAGGAGTGAAGCATTTCATTCCTGACCCGGGTTCAAACTATTGCATGTTATGTACCGTTTTCTCTTATAACCTCTTGTCGTTTCAACCTGCTTATGAAGCCTTAATGTCGTGTCTTTGCCTCTTTGTTCATATGTAGCATGTACATTATATCTGTACTTAACTCTAGATGTGCTTATAATGCAGACCATCTCACCCTGACCTACCACTGTCCATGCTTATAATACCTAATACTGTATATGTTCATTTGTCTTGGCGCTTATTATGCTTACTATATAATCATTATGTCTTTATGACATGCTTATGAGTAATGCTTAATATTGTTAATATATTTAATATTTATTTCTTTTAGACGCATATAGTAGTTTATACTGCTTATACAATGCTTATAAAGGGATTATAATGCAACATACCGCATACAGGTCATCATTTGCCACTTAGCTGCGTCTACAAGACATCTGAGTTACGCTTATGAAGTTTCATAAGAATCATATTCTTAGGATAGCTCTATGATGTTGCTAAGACATACTTATAATGCCTAAAGCTGAATGCATGGCACCTTTTGTCTTATATGATGCCCTGATACAATGCGTATGACACGTGCTAATGTCTAATACACTTAAAAGCTTGATATCTCACTGCACTCAGTTTTTAACATGTATTTTCTATTTCATTTATCTACTGTATGTCCATAAGGATTAATAGCGCATCCTTGTGTCTAAGACTTCACGCTTATAAGGCAGCATTTGCGTCATATGGCATTTTTTATCTTTCGATCAGGAGAAATGTGATCAGAGTCTCGATTGTTGTGTGTGTGTGTGTGTGTGTGTGTGTGTTTCTCATGACTGCACAATCCTATAAGGGGAACAGCACAGCTATACATCGCTCTCTAGAGGCCCTGATGTCTACATCAGATAAGAAGAAGAAGCTTATAATTATAACACACACACACACACACACACACACACACACACACACACACACACACACACACAGAGGCTCTTGTGTTCTCCAGGAGGTCTCAGGCGTCATTAATGGAGTCTCTGACCACCTGTTTTAATCCTACACCTGAAATTCAAGGAACAAAAGATTTCTGCTTCAGCATTTCATTATTGCAGTAAAAATAATAAAGTTTAAACTTAATCTACTCTATGCTATGTAATATTTTTTAACAAGAACTCTCAAAATGAGCATATTATTATTATTATTTTGGTAATAGAAACAACCAAGAAAAACAATAAAAACACACGATCCTGTGCATCTCTGCTATTTCTTTGACCTTTTTTTTTTTTTGCTCGGTCTGTATTGTTGGAATTAGAATTCAGTTCATCGTGTTGCCTTTTTTGTGCTGGAAAAAAAAAAAGGATACATCTTTTTGTATGGTAAAATCGGAAAAGAACGGTAAGCAAGTAAGTGCAAAAATGTCTGGGTTTTGTGCACAATGTGTAAAAGTTGTATTTTATAGTTTTATAGCTTAAAAATTGTATTGTGTCATCAGGAAGTCAGAAGAGGTTTACGCCCCCTGGTGGACATGCAGAAATAAGGCTACAGCTGTAAATATCAGGAACTAAGTATCTCATGAGAGTTGTTGTGTCCCGGCCATGAATAGTGGACCTTGATCCATGACTCAATATGTTGTGGAATATTATACTCAAGTAATTATATGGCAGAAATCTAAAAAAAAAAAGTTATATATATATATATAAAACGTTAGATCAGTGTTTGGCAGCACGGTGCAGTAGTGGTTAGCACTGTCGCCTCGCACCGCCAGGGTCCGGGTTCGATTCCCGTCTCTGTGTGTGTGTGGAGTTTGCATGTTCTCCCCGTGCTTGGTGGGTTTCCTCCGGGTACTCCGGTTTCCTCCCACAGTCCAAAGACATGTAGGTTAGGTTAATTGGCTTTTCCAAATTGCCCGTAGTGTGTGAATGAGTGTGTGAGGGTGTGTATGTCTGTGTGCCCTGCGATGGATTGGCACCCTGTCCAGGGTGTATCCTGCCATGGGCCCTAAGTCTCCTGGGATAGGCTCCAGGCCCCCCGTGACCCTGAATACAGGATTAAGCGTATAGATGATGAGTGAGTGAGTTGCTATGAGGATTGTACTGTACTGTACTTTGTGGCTTTGCAAAAGATCAGCACTGCGAAATTGTGATAAAACCTGATGTTCTTGTAACATGATCAGTTTTAAAAAAGATAATTGGAGGTTATTTTCTGTCTAAAAGGCGTGAAGTAAACCACAAAAGGTAGAAACTGTGACAAAATATTTCATCTCATTCTAATATACAGTGCGTCTAACATACTGGCGTGTGTTCACTGACATTTAAGACTGAGTGAATGTGCGTGTGCGTGTGTGTGTGTGTGTGTGTGTGTGTGTGTGTTGAGTGGTCTAGCTGGAACAGTATGACGTAATACCAGCTCCTGCTCCATTCCCTAAACCTCCCTCTTCGCAGTCAGCACTTTTTCCCATCAGCCCTTTCAGCACGTCTGTGTCTCTGCTCAGTCCGGAGTCACGCAGCCTGCAGCTTTACATGTGTAAACAACCCTGATCAGTGCAGCAAAGCATGATGGGTAAAATAAACAGCCTTATCTTTGATTCCAGCGGAACACAATCAGACGTCCATAATCTTCTTGTTTGGGGATGGGTCTTGAGTTTATATTCATTAGTTTTCCTAAATAATGTGCACATAATAAAGCTTTGAGTGATATGCCGAGATGGAAGACGCTACAGTTCATGCTGTTGTAAGAAGTGAAGAGTTAATATGTCGATTTAATTAAATGTGTGTTCAAAGAATCAAGTATCCTGTTAACAAGGACACAGAACACCGAACCCAAGGACACAGAACCCAGTCCTTAAAATCGAGGATGCGGAACATCCGGTTGTGGATTATTTTCTTAAAACAGCACAATGCAGAGGGTTTTGTTCCTTCCATATGTAAAAAAGTTTATATTTAAACAGTCATCAAACCTAGTCATCATATTATAGAATCATATCATGTGGATATATTGTGGATTCGTGGTTAAATGTCATGACCGTTAGCGAATGGCTCAAACAGCCTGGGAAATTTCTGTTCTGGGACGTTTCCTCTAAATTGTGAAAAATAAAACCCTTCTTACATGGTTTTGGCGTGTAAACAGAAGAATTCACACACCGCAGTCTCTAATGCTAGTACACACGTTCTCTCTCTGGCTCCGCTGGTACCGATCCTATTTTTAGATGAGTGAAACTTTATACACACAGGATGTTCTTCTGTCACTGGGTGGCTTCGGTCTGTCTCTTGTTCTGGTTTTGGTGTGGTCTTTAAAGTTATTCTTAAACCTTTAATTGTTAAAAAAAAAAAAATTAAGTCTAAGTCCAGTTCTGGACCTTTAAATGTCCTAGTAAGAGTCGCACATGAGTTGTTTTGTTTTGTTTTGTTTTTTACACAAAGCATCATCTAACATGCTCATTATCCCGTTCCCTTAATCCCAACCTCGTGTCGTGTTCAGTGAGTCATTTGAGAACCAAATGCAATGTGACTCATCTTGTGCCCAGTTCTTGTTCGAGTGCCGCTTATTTACTATTCCTGGTGCAATTAATCACGTCCTGCATTTTGGGCAGTATTGCCTACGTGGCATTGTGTTGCTGTGTCGGTAGCGCAGAGGGAAAGCACTTTGAGTGGCGTTGCGAGCGCTCCAACAGGTGTCTGGCTCGTACAGAACTGTCGTAGGTCCTCATGTTGTTCAGAGAAGAGAGAGTTAGAGCTTACAGTACATTCGCTTAAAAAAAAAAAAAAAAAAAAGCATTTTCTTTGGCTTTTCTCAAAAGTCTTCACAGACCACACAGAATGTCAGTAGAGTTTCAGCTACAAGCTGTTTTTTTGTAAGAAAATGCCTCCACTATTACTAGGCTGCTTTAAGGTTCCCTTAAGACACTTTTCTTTTTTATCATGACAAAAAAAAAAGATAGATACAATGGCGCACTCCATGATGTTTTTACAGATCCTAACTACTATCGGCTAACTAACTAGCCTAGCTTTCTCGCTAAATTAGATTTATTAACAAGAGTCATATTATATAGAGTCATAATACATGTTACTATTTCTAGTTGAAACATCAATATAATGTTGAAATAATTTTTTTTTAAATGTAAGGCATTTCCTAATATAATATAATATAATATAATATAATATAATATAATATAATATAATATAATATAATATAATATAGAAAACAGAATGAGAATATTTATTTTGTTCATCCATGTTTGTTTTGTCTTTGTCTCACCATAGCATGACACTGATGACACAACTTTTTTTTTTAACTTTGTGAAACTATTGAGTTTTAAGAAATTTGAAGGAAATTTTGAAGGCTAAGGCTTAAAATGATAATATTGTTAATGGTGTAACAATCTCATGCAGCATTTTTTATTTTGAATGAATAAAACATTTTGTAGACCTGCATCCAAGAAATAGTGAAAAAAAAAAAGAAGAAAACTAATGTATGTTCCAAATAACAATTTCATATTTTCAGTACAATTCCTCTTCCAAACTGTAGGAGGCGTGGCCTAGGGAGTGGAGTGCTACTACTGTAGATTGTCTAAAATGGCTGCCTCAGTAATATTATAGCATTTTGTTATGTTAGCTCAATTAGCCTTGCAGCTTCAATGCTATACTAACCAAGTAACATCAGACAGTGTCTAATATGTGGGAAAATGCACAACTGTTTTTGTTTTATGAACTTTTTTTTTTTGGCTGGAAACAGAGTCAACACAGAAAAACTTGCCAATCACATCATGCTAGCACAAACCGAGTCGCGGCTAAAGCTTGCTTTGACAGAGAGCGTCTGCATTATCTGTTTGTTTGGTTTGGTTTTCTGTAGCAGGTGGCACACAGACATTTCATCACATGCATTTCATACACATTATTGACATGCAGCTCGAACAGAAAATCTTCCTGAGCATATTAAAAATCATAAAATTATGGTGCTCGCATGGTACAAATGTAAACAAAATAATATCCTGTTCCTTTCCTCTGAGCCGTCAGGTGTCAGGTGTGTGTGTGTGTGTATGTGTGTGTGTGTGTATGTGTGTGTGTGTGATGAGGTTTTTTGATGGCTGGAAATCACCTCAGCTTCACAGAAACTCACAAAGCAGTTCAGATTCGAACCTAATTTAATATGTTACACACCAAATATAGAGGATTCGTTGTTTGATTAACGGAGCGTGTGGGCATCGGGGCAGAAACCTACACCCAGGTGGTGAGGGGGCTGTGAAATGAAACACTGTAGTTCTAATTTTAGCTTCAGTCAGAATTCGAGTCGTTTGTGAAGCGTACTGTAAAACCTGCAGTCATTACCGAGTGTCTAGCTTAGTTTATCAGAGCTAAAAATAGATTTGTACCTTGTTAGCTCCAGCACTGTTTGATAATTTAAACATTTAAATAGTTTAACAGTTAAATAGTTTTAACAGTTCAACATTTAAATAGTTTAGCACAAGAACAGAACTTTTTATACTTGTGTTCAACTCCAGGACTGACAGAGAACGCTTTAAACCTGCAGCAACACTCAACACACTCTCTGCATGCTAGCACACAACTAGCATTAACCGTATCACCTTGAACCTTATACCAAGTATACAGTAACAGACCACTTTTAGCGTCTGAATGCTATACAATGAAATCAGCAGCATGTAGCAACTTGTGATTCTAGATTTGGGTTTGGATTAGATTGAATGAAATTTTAGCAAAGGGGAAAATCCTTGAAGCTAGTCAACAGTTCCTAATATTGCATACTTTATTATTACAATACGTAAAATATATGATTATTAAGCATATTTCTTGACACTAAACCTACATATCTTATTTTATTGGCAGATAATTTCCCTTCTTTTTATAAATAAATACTTAAAATTAGCAAAAGTTATCTGCCAGTGGAGCAAAATGATTAAAGATAGTAGGCTACAGTAGCACATTTCTAGATACAGGATTGATAATCATTATATTTAGTTTGTATTAAGAAATGCAGATAAATCTGTCTATATTCAACACTATTCATCTATTTTCCTATAAAGTACAGTTAATGTTTTGTTTCCTAAATGCTACAGTATAAGTTACGATCATGCTACAGTAGTTACGGAGGCTGAGAGCAGTTTATCAGTTATACTGTTAGAGTTACAGTTGTGGACTCGGAGCATGAGCAACTCTGATATCATGGTGTCAGGTTCCTCCCCCGGACTGAGTGGCCGTAATGAGAGAGAAGCGGCTTTATTCAATTCGAGCCAAATGACTCAGCAGGGATAAATCAACTCATCTAGGCTTCTGACCCGACCCGACCCGACCCGACCTGACAGTTTCGCTTCGTCATAGTGGACAAAAAGCCTTTACAAGATTTACAAGCCTCTAAGAAAAAATTGTTTCTATAAAGTCTGTATATCTAAAAAACGAATATCTAGTGTTTCATTTGTAATGCATTCATAATGCTTCATACACATTGTTATAGTTATTTATTAAATTTTTTTTTACATGCATGCAATTTTTTACCAATGTCTAATTCTTACATTTTTTATGGTATAAAAATTTTTTCCAAGTATATTTTTGAACACATTCGTGAGCTCCTAGTACAACAGCGCTGCTGGATTCACCATTTTCATTTTAATCGTTTCTATGGTAACAGCCTGTTCACAAAAACTCATGCGACAGATGCATAGTGTAAATGTTAACATTCTTATGATTAAGTTTTCTGTAAAAAAAAAAAAAAAAAAAAATGAATCCAGTCTCCAGTGTCAGTGCTTTGTCATAACCAAACATAAAGTCATACTGCATTTAAAACTTAAAAACCTATAAAAAAACAACAACAACAAAAAAACAGATAATATAATTGAGTAATGTTGTTTTGTAGATATTGAATAAATGTACCATATACATTAAATGTTGTAAACATTACAGACATGTTGTAAATCTGTATAAAAGGAATAAAACACTTTGAGACATGCGGGTATAGAAAGCGGCTTCAGGGTTGGTGCCATTGAGTCCACTTCGTCATATCAACACATTCTTCATTTTTTCCTAGAACAGCACAACAGTCTTTTATTCCTTGCAAAAACAGTGTGTTTTTTTCGCCTTTTTATGTTACATCTGTTATAAACGAAAAAGCTTCAGCTCTTTTAAAATCCTTTTGTAATCCCGATATTGATCGTATAGTAGGTGTGTAGGACTCGAGTCAGTTATCTTTAGATTACTCCACTTTGTTCTGCCAAGTCAGCGCTTCAGTATAGGATTACACTGCTTGTATTCTGATTAGCTTATCTCCTAAACCAGCTGAGTGCATACAGAGATCTCCACACATGTGCTCGCAAACCAGCAGGATCTCAGGGGTCAGGACTCAGGAGAGCTGATTTACAGAGTCAAAGCGTATTTCTAATGCAGGTACAAGTTGTACGCCGTGTGCTTCAGGACAGAGCAGGACTCACAGTCAGGGTTACTCTCAGGACTCACGGTCACAACTCGGACAACTGGAAGCATTTTATTTGAAATGTAGTTTAGTATCAACAATCTACACTAAAATGTTATTTGAAACTACTGAAGCCAGGGGCAAAAAAAAAAAGAGAAAAAAAGATATTTTATGTAAAATATCTAAAAACATTTAATTTTAACATATTATGTCATTAACGTGACTTAAAACCTTGTTATTTCTACTTAAAAACAGTCGTATCTTGTATACCAACCTAAGAATGTGTTATTTCACACAAATTAAAATATTGTTTCAAGATATTATTCTGTTCATCATTTGACTGTATATTCTGTTCATTAGACTCAACAATTCATTATTGTAGCATATTATAGTTTTAATAATTTGTATATATTTGTAAAAAAAAAATAATTTCCAGTTATTGTACCATCTTTATAATCCAAAATTTCCCACAATTCTGACTTAATATTTCAACTTAAAGTTAATAGTGAAAAGTTAATGACATCAGTCATTAGGTTTCATTTGATGTAAAATCCCTGCTATCTGATCTTAAGTTGCTGTTTTAAAATCTTATGCTGTTAATTCAACCTAACTCATGTTATAATTTTAACTTATTGAAACATAACTCATTTTCTCGTGATATTTTCTTATCAATATGTAGATTATTGTTTTGTTATTTTAACATAATATTTCATTGTTTTATGATGTCGTTCTTCTGACTTAATATCTTCTTGGTTCCAGTATCACACTCGGGGTCATGCTATTGTGTTGAATATCAGCAGAGCTGGAACGAGTAATAAACTTTTGTACTCAAGTAAAAGTTCTGTTACTTTAGTGAAATTTTACTGAAGTACAAGTAAAGTTACCATTATAAAAATCTACTCAAGTAAAAGTAAAAAGTAGCTCATAAAAAATGTACTCAGACTAAAAGTTACCCAGTTACTTTATTTAACAGCGGGGGTGGGACGGGGGATTCTAGTGTAGTTCAAAAAAGACCAGCGGATATAAATCTCAAACTGTTTTTTTTTAATCGAAGGAACACCTTTGCATAATAAAGTCGTTGCCCTTCTTGTGCTTGAAATCAAAGTGGTCGCTTAAATATGGTGTGACGCTTTGTGCCGGATAGCCGAGGGGGTGAAAAGAGCTCAAGAATAACGTTCAGCACAAAACCTTTATCGGCCTCTTTCAGCGTCGCAAAATTATAATACAAATATTACTTAATAATACTTCTCACACACACACCTCCGCACCACACACACTGGGGGAGGGGCGGCGACTCTTAAAACGGCAACGTACATACATAATGTGGTGTACAACATAGTCGTGGCGTTACAATGGCCTTTCCACCTCTGAATATCAGCACAACAGCACGTCACTTTTCTACACCATTTATCATCAACAGGTAATGATTTGTACCTAACTAACCGTCACGGGCGGAGCTGGTGACCCACAGTTAGCAAATGACAGTTAGTGTAATTAACAGGGTGAAAGTAGCTAAATTCTTAGCCGTACTGTGTAGCTAAAATGTGAGAAGAGAATAAACCCTGGAGGTGGTGGACAGTCCTGGGAAACGTCCCAGATTTACTTTATATTTCCACTTATTCTGCGTCAAAGTATCAGCTTCGTTAACTTCCGGGTTCCGGGGTCGAATCCCAAATAGTGTTAAATGGAAAGCTGGCGTGCTAGTGTGTACAATAGCTTCTCACACACACCATGTAGTGCCCTTGATCAGGGGTTAGAGAGGGATTTGGGATTCAGCCTCGTGTTAGACGCTAGTTAGCTTCGTGGCTAAGCGTTAGCCGTGAACAGAACGGCACGGACGGTTCAGAGGCGATTAGAAGCGATTAGTGCAGAGACGGCGTGTTGTTTAAGACGACATAACGTTATCAGATATCTGTGTTTGCTTCTGTGACTGGGTGTGAATGTGGGTGTGGTCAGGCAGTCATTAACCACTGGACAACACCTGGGACACGCCCAGTCACACACACTGTGATGTTGTGTTGGTTTTATAGTATGTTGAATTTACATCTGATTAATTAATCTGGCTTCATAATTGGTTATTTTGAGTTTTGGAGTTTGAAGGTGAGATTTTAACAGAAAGTCCTGGATTGAAATCTTTTGAACAATGTTTAGTGGCAAGTACATGAAGATAAACAAAAAGTTTGTATCGTTTTCATGGAGTAAGACAGACTTCCATTGTTTGCCAGTCCATCGTAGGACACCAATTATTGGTATTATTATTATTATTATTA
>JAAGKR010011395.1:0-5000 GCA_011419295.1 Clarias macrocephalus
TGAAGGACATTTTCCCCCCACATAATTCTTGGACAGACCAGTTTATAGATTGTGTGCGTGCGTGTGTGCGTGTGTGTGTGTGTGTGTGTGTGTGTGTGTGTGTGAGAGAGAGAACTCACTGTCTTTTTGCAGTTTATCCTGTACAGAGGAGAACAGTGAGCTGATCTTCTTCATCACTCCAACATCAGAGACAATTTCTACTGCGGGGGAGATCAGGGAAGAAGTGCACAACGGGGAGGGGGGGGGAGGGGAGGGATAATAGCTTTTACAAATAATTGTTCCACCCCTTCACAATTTCTGGGAAACAAATTAGAAATCCCCAACCCCCTCCCCCCACTCCCCGTTCTCTCTCTCACACACACATGCACGCACACACTTTCTGTAAGTGCTCAGGAAAGATAAAGTTCATGAGTCCTTTCCTTAGTTGCGGCTCTAACAGCACGGAGGGGTTTTTCTTCGGGCCTCCATCAGGAAACAAACACTAAGCGCTTCTATGAAAGCGTGACAGACAGGAAAAGGAGAACCGAAGATAAAGGTGTGTGTGTGTGTGTGTGTGTCTGCGTTCTGGGAGTCTTTGCGTTTGTGTGTAAAGTTTCAGAAACTCCAAGACTGAAACTCCCTGGCACCATAAACAGAAGCGTGTGAGTTTTGTTACAGTTACAGGCAGAGAGTGAACATGGGAGATCAGGGATGAAGTGCACCCGGGGGGGGACAGAGAGAGAGAGAGAGAGAGAGACAGTGAGAGAGAGAGAGAGAGAGAGAGACAGTGAGAGAGAGAGAGAGAGAGAGAGGGGGGGGGGATCATTTAGAGTGTACTTAAACAGAACTGGGCTCAAATTTACTAAAGTGTCTCAGAGTCAGAACTCACTGGCCAAAAATTCTCAAAGTGACACCATTTTGGTCCTACATTTAGGAGAAGGAGTGAGAGCGATTTCTCAACATACTTAAAATAGGAAATCACTCCTATCTCCACTAACATGGAGCAGCGCTCCGGAAGTGTCCTAACTGGTTGGGACTATTGAGGAAATGGTGTTCAGGCAGAGACATGCGTGGAGGAGACGCGTTTTAGTAACACTGAGTGACACAGATACCGTATGGTTTTTAGTAACAATGAAGATGCTGAAATCAATGAAAAACAAGCTGCATTCATGGAGTCGTGGGCATCATCCATGGCGCACTCATTAAAATAATTACATATACTGTATATATACATATACACACACGATTTATATTCTTGTATACAAATTGTGTTTATTTTACATTCTGTTATAAGCAGCACTGATGCTCTCACAAATCACCTCCACTCACTTTTTATCTTTAGAGGTAAGACTAGGGCAGAATTTTACTTTAATTATTTCTGTACATGTTACTCCCTCCTCCTCCACAAGCTAAACGCTCGCATCCTCTCTCCTGTCTCACTTTCTTTTTGAGGTCATGTTGATCAGATTATGACGGTCCTACACAGCTCTATTACAGGGGCTTTAAACAGTTGTGATTGGAGTCTGATTAGGATGAGGTCATGCAGCGAGTCACACTCCTATAAGTTTAGCCTGTGTGTGTAAAGCTTTCACACACCTGCTGCCGATTTCACTGTTTTGATTTCCACCATTTAAAACTACAAAAACCTGTAAAAACCTAAACACCCACTATAACATCCAGCCTACTTTACAGCTCTCGGGGTCATAAAAAGCGATGTCACGTGCTTTCCTGGGCGCAGCTCTACTCCTCACGGAGAGTAAGTGTACACTGAGGTAGGACTACATGAACTTTGAGTGAGATTCCTACGAGAGATTGAGGCACTTGGTGAATACGGGCCCAGAAAATTTACTATAAACACCAGCCTCATATGGTGGATGATGACAGCCAGCAACACCCACTCCAGAGGCTCCACCCACTTAATTAGCAACAGACAGACCTGGGACGGAGCAGGTACAGATGGGTCCAGATCCAGTCCAGGGCCCGTGTTTACTATTTCCTTCATTACACCTTTTCCTCGCTACTCCTAACCAGTTGGCACACCTCCGGAGCTCTCCTATATTTTGGTGGAGATAGAAGTGATCTTCTCTTTTAGGAACCTTTTTTGGAAATTTTTGGCCACTTAGGAGCGAGTTCCTACTCTGAGACACCGATTTCTCTCAGTCTCTCAGAGTGTTAACAGAGCAATGGATGGGAAGGGGAGCTGAGTGCACAAATCAACACACACACACACAGGACAGTTACAGTACTATATGAAAGGACACACAGGTGAGCTTGTATAAGGAAGCTGCTTGAGAAACACACACACACACACACACACACACACACACACACACACCAGTTAAAGCTTAATCACCAGGCTCTAAAGGTTGTGTATAAATGGGTGTAGGGGGGAAAACAGAAAACTAATATGATCACTCACTCACACTCTCTCTCTCTCTCTCTCACACACACACACACACACACAGATAATCATCTAAACAAAAATGCCTACACCTGAAATAACACTTCCTCCTAAACACTGAGATCTCTGTAGAGCCGTTATTACTGAGTGTGTGTGTGTGTGTGTGTGTGTGTGAGAGAGAGAGACCCCGCTTTAAACTCACCGCCTGCTGTGTTTGAGTCCCTCCGTCTGGTTAGAGTGCGCGCGCGCGCGGAGTGCTGTGTATGTGTATGTGTGCGCGCGCGTGTGTGTGTGCGCGAGCGCGAGCTGATGGAGATCCGGTGGTTTTGTGCCGCACATATACCAGAGCGCGAGGGGGCGTGGCCTAAGAGATACATAGAGTTTGTAGAAAGAGTTAAAATGTTAAAGTTAATAATAATCTGCTGATCATTAATGTACTCAGTGATATTATTATTATTATTATTATTATTATTATTATTTCAGGTTGAAGCCCACGCGCATGTCTGTCTGTCTGTCTGTCTGGAAAAAGTCGATCAGATAAAGATGAAGTTTTGTCTTAAAACGACTCCAGCGTGTTAAAATTCACTTCTACCACTTCAGCGCTGTTATTTCAGCCAAAGTGAAAATATGAACTAATCCCAGTAAAAATATTCACTTTATCTTTTCTAATTAATATCTATTGGTGCAGGTGTTTGTTTACATTGAGACAGTAGCGCATTAGTAGATTATTTTAAAGTAGATTATTAAATCCCACATAACTGTTCATCTCTTTTAGTCAGAAGCTCCACCTACCACACCTAACACACACTCATCTATGTACTGTATAATAATAATAATAATAATAATAATAATAATAATAATAATAACGCAACAGCGCCGCCTGCTGGGATTTTCTTTTAGTTTCTCCTCTGCTTTATGACAGCTGAGTGTCTAGTGTCGGTTTCAGTCTGTAATAGAAGAGAAATGTAGAGAGTGTTTAGTGTTTCTGCTTGCTGTGTGTGTGTGTGTGTGTGTGTGTGTGTGTGTGTGTGTAGAGGTTAGTGTCGCCTTGCACCTCCAGCTTCTGGGTTCGATGTTTGCATGCTCTCCCCGTGCTTGGTGGGTTTCCTCCGTGTGTGTGTGTGTGTGTGTGTGTGTGTGTGAGTGAGATTCCTAAGCGTTTAATTATGTACAGTAAATGCAGTGAGGAGTGTTTTTTCTGTCTGGACTGAAGGGGGCGCTACTGAGTGATTGAAATAAAGTCATTACAGTAACTTTCTCTTTATTGGCGTGACAAATATTTACATTCGTATCGCCGAAGCTCAGAATAATAAATCTATATTTATATAAAATAATACAGAATCTCTCTCTCACACACACACACACACACACACACACACACAGGGGGCAAATGAATCTCACTATCCAATCACTTACATCAGGAATACACGTGCGCGCGCGTGTGTGTAAAAAAAACATACCGTTAATAAATAATAAAAATAATCATGCTTTTAGGTAATGCTAATGCTAAACACTGATCCAATCTGTACTGGTTCAAACCAGATGTTCAGGGGTTCATTAAAGAAAAAGAAAAAAAACGAAAAGAAATTATTTTATTAACAAAAAAATAAAACAGTACAAGCAAACATATAAACTACAACAAAAACGGAAAGACGGGATACATCTAAGCCAGAGTATAATAAAAGCAAGTGAACATTCTGCAACTTAAGACAACACAAAGGAAGAACAGAGACTATAGTTTTCATCTCTCTAGAATGAAGAGAGTCTTGAATAGTTTTTATATAACTGTCTAAATCACCTTTGAATACAGGGTTTAGAGCCAGGAAATATTTGTTTATGGATATGATATTTAACTAGTAGGAAACACAAACTGATTATCTAACCCTAACCCTAACCTCCATGTAGGGACACTTTCAAAACAAGTGAATAAAGTTTCCTTTAGCAGAAAAGGACACAAAACACAATTTACTTTGATGTCTGACTTACGTTTCTTAATAAAGGTTTTTGACTGATAACATTTGTGAATGAATTTGTACCTTATTTCTTTTACTTTGTTAATTAAATTGCACTTTTGTCCATACTTCCTCCCAGTGTAAATCCTCTACAATACTATTCCAATATGATATTACATAATGACCTGTGATGACCTGTGATGACCTGTAATGACCTGTAATGACCTGTGATGACCTGTGATGACCTGTGATGACCTGTGATGACCTCTAATGACCTGTAATGACCTGTGATGACCTGTAATGACCTGTAATGACCTGTAATGACCTGTGATGACCTGTAATGACCTGTGATGACCTCTAATGACCTGTAATGACCTGTAATGACCTGTGATGACCTGTAATGACCTGTGATGACCTGTGATGACCTGTGATGACCTCTAATGACCTGTAATGACCTGTGATGACCTGTGATGACCTGTAATGACCTGTGATGACCTGTAATGACCTCTAATGACCTGTAATGACCTCTCTGAAGAGGACTCGGATTTTCTTTTCTTTTTTCCGCAGCTCTACAGAAAAGTCCTCCAACAAACTCCTCCAACCGCTGTGTCAGTTAGTTTCAAAGAATAATCACATGGCCAAGGAACTGTAGAGGCTTGTAACAGTCC
>JAAGKR010011395.1:7500-12500 GCA_011419295.1 Clarias macrocephalus
GTTCTAGAATGTAGAAAATAAATCACTAAACAAAAAGATGTGTACAAACTTTTGACTGGTACTGTACTGGTATCTCTTAACTATATGTTAATAAATAAAATAAAGTAATGTGAAACTTTAATACAAACATGTATCTGCAGGTTCATGAACATTGTGACAAACTGTACTTGTGGTATAATGTTTCTCTGGTAGAGAGAAACTGTGCTTTTACAACAATAATGTGTGTGTGTGTGTGTGTGTGTGTGTGTGTGTGTGTGTGTGTGTGTGTGTTTACATAGAACATAATCTAGTCATAATTTGAATAAAATCCTGCATAAACTGCATCATGTGAACACCTCCATGGTGTGACCCGGTCCGATCCGAGTGTGTGTGTGTGTGTGTGTGTGTGTGTTGGAGTTTACTCTTGTTCCTGATCTCTCTCGTTTTTCTCTCTTCTGTGTTTTCTTTGATCCACTGTGTCTTTGGCTGGGGGAGGAGCTTTGATTGGATAGTAAAGCTTCTCAAGAATTCTCAGAATGAATCATAACACAGGAGGCGGGGTTTATTGGAGAAGATGGGGAAGCCTGAAATTACCTCTAAGCTGGAGACAAACACACCGTCTTCTGTTATATTTTTTGCAGATTAAACACCCAAAAGAACCAGTTTGTGCAGGTCAGAAAAGGATTTATCTGATTAAAGTGTTGAGTGGGTAAACGCACATTGGATCATCAGCATCTGTATGAACAGCTATGCTAGTGTCTCTAATCATAGTAATAAAATCTGATTGAAGAAAGATAAATATAAATTAAAATATAATTTGCTGGGCAGTTGGCACACATCGATCCCAGGAGACTTATAGCCAGGGTACACTCTGGACAGGGTGCCAATCCAATCACAGGGCACACACAAACTACATGCAATTTGCGAACATGTTTAGCATAAAATGCATAAGTTTGGATTGTGGGAGGCAACGAGAGCACCCAGAGGAAGCCACGTATAGCGGAGCCTCAGATTGCGAGTAACGTGGTTTGTGAACGTTCCGCAAGACGAGCTAAATTTTTTAATAAATTGTGACTTGATAAACGAGTATCATGTAGCGCACATGCGCTTCGTGTAGTGAAGCCGAACATCACGTCATCACAACTGAGCCAATGGTTTTTCTCTCTCTTGCGTTGCGGAATTGTGGATTATCGTCTCCCCTGCTGGGTCTTAGTGCTCGTCTCTTACTGGTATAATCAACATCTGAGCACGCGTGTACTGTTTACTATAACACTGTGTCCATGTGTGTGCATGTAAAGCATCTTTTATTTTGTGTTTGCATGTGTGTGTGTGTGTGTGTGTGTGTGTGTGTGTGTGTGTGTGTGTGTGTACTGTCTATTATAACACACGTGTGTGTGCGCGCATAAAGCAAAAGCAAGTCTCATTAGAGAAGGTAAAGATCCATTTTTCCTCTATCAGCCTGCACTGCACTTAGTGTGTGTGCACGTCCCCTCTTCCTCTGGCCTTCACACACACACTGCTCTGTCGTGATTCTTTTCAAAGGTGAAGTGCAGGTTAATTTGTTTTATTTTTACTTTACAGCAGTGATTCCGTTTTTTGTTTTTTGTTAATTTTCCTGATGAGGCAGTGTTTCCGTTAGTGTGTGTGTGTGAACTGTTGGTGTCTTACGATCCGCCACGCCTACTTCGATCAAAGGATGCAGGCTGCCTGTCAGTACCACGTATTATTAAAACTACAGCAGGGGGCAGAGCTTTTTCTTACAAAGCCCCAAAGTTATGGAATAGTCTTCCTATTAATGTTCGGGACTCAGACACAGTCTCAGTGTTTAAGTCTAGGCTAAAAACTTATTTATTTAGCCAAGCATTTTTGTAAATAGATTAGCCTTAGGTAAAGGAGCAGATCTGGGGGACTCATGGACGTAGAGTATCTGGTGAACTGGTATGTTTAGATGCTGTCCTCCCCCCTCTCATTGTTCACTCAGGTTTGTTGACGGTGAGGTGATTGGTTGCTTTACATCTCAGTTCCCCCTCATGTCTGTGTTTCCTTCTGGATCTCCCTTTTAGTGATGATGTTATAGTTAGTCCTGCCAGAGTCCCTGCTTGCACTCTACACTAAATATACATTCACCTTATACATTATGTGACTGTGACTATACCTAACTGCCATCTCTCCTGTTTGCTCTCCCCCTCTCTCTCTGTCGAGCTACACATGTCGTTCCTGAGCTGCCATTGATCCAGACTCCCTCTGCCCTCTGGACCTGCCTGACTCATCCTGGTGCCCTGCTTCTGGTAACTATGAAGGCGGTTCTGGCCTCGCATGATGTTGATGGCCGTTTCTCTGCGGACTTTTATACTATTATAAACTATTATACTGAACCGCCTGCCACCCAAACACACAGTATGAGTGCAGATCAATCCCTGCTATCCGTTATCACCCAGATGAGGATGGGTTCCCTGTTGAGTCCGGTTCCTCTCAAGGTTTCTTCCTACTGCCATCTCAGGGAGTTTTTCCTTGCCACTGTCGCCCTCGGCTCGTTCATCAGGGACAATCTGACCAGTTTTTGATTCACACACATTCACATTTCTAACAAACCTAAATAATTCTTTTGATTGTGTAAAGCTGCTTTGCGACGATGAAAATTGTTAAAAGCACTTTACAAATAAAATTGAATTGAATGAGGTGGAATAGCTAACAGCCTAGTGTGAAGAAAATAATCTGCTCCTCAACACCTCTAAGACCAAGGGGGTCATTATAGATTTTAGGAGGAAATAATTGACATTTCACCACTGTTCATCAGCGGGGACTGTGTGGAGAGGGTTCTGTACTTCCGCTTTTTGGGAGTACATGTTGAGGAGGATCTGAGCTGGGGCATAAACACCTCCGAGATGGTGTGAAAAATGTCCAGCAGAGACTGCACTTCCTGAGAATGCTCAGGAAGAACATCTCCCAGAGACTGCTGGTGTCTTTTTATCGATGCACCTTTGAGGCACTGCAGAGGGTCATTACAACTTCCCAAAAGATTGTCGGCTGCCCTCTCATCAAAATGGAAAACGTACACAGTTCCCGCGGCCTTAAACTAGCCAATAAAATTGTAAAGGACAATTCACACCCGGGACATCAACTGCTTGATCTACTGCCGTCAGGCAGACAGTGAAGAACATTAAAAACCAGAACCAGTAGATATAAAAACAGTTTTTGTCCTATTGCAATAAGTCTGCTGAATGCTGCTATAAAAAAGTTTTTAAAAATGTGCAATAAGATTATTATTATTATAATAGTTCTTTATGCATTTTTCTGCTATATATATATAATCCACTGTGGATCGTGCAATAACGGAATGTATGTGTGATTGCAAAAAAAAAAAAAAAACATTGAGGGATGACACTTTAAATTTCGTTGTACTTGTTGCAATGACAATAAAGACTATTCTATTCTATTCTATTCTATTCTATTCTATTCTATTCTATATGTTACCTCAAGCCCGGCCGAATACGCCTGGGCTAAAACCACATTAAAAGTCCTTCAGTAAGTTTTATGTGATGTGTGCACAAACAAACAGACAAACACAAACCCCCCCCCCCCCCCCCAAAAAAAAAACTTAATCTTCTATTACTCATCTTACGTGCCCACAAATAACTTTTTTTGCAAACATCTTCAATGTACAGACGTACAGAAAAAGGTCATGCTGGGTTTCCCTGCCGGTGGGCCGCATTTGTGTTCAGGCACTTTTCACAGAGACTCTGTTTTGGGGTCCTTCGCTGAAGTCGCGCGCCAGTCGCGCTCTCGCCTCCGACCATTTTGAATGATTTTTTTAACCTGTTAGTGAACATCCATCTGTCCGCTAATGTTTGATAATTAATTGGACCTCTGTTCATTTTGCTGGTTTGTCTGCAGATAAAAATAATCATGAACCTTGAGTTGCTCGGTAAGTGTGAATCGCGCTGCATTTCTCTTTCCACATAGCGTTTAAACGCGCGCTAGCTAACCGAGCTAAACTAGCAATAGCACAGCGAAAGCTTTCCCCTACACCCGGATTCCGGCAGACCACGTCTTCTGCATTCTCATTGGCTGGTTCCATGTTTTAGCTCGCTGATTCCTTAACAGGTGTGAAGAATCAGCCAATTCCAATGCAGGGGCGGGAATGTAGTAGCCAATCCTTGAAGAGGGGGCGGGATTTGTCGGAATGCGGATGGGGGCAATATGTTTATAAGCTACGTTTATCTTGTTTGTAAACATGGCCAGTTTGTGTGTAAATGATACTAAATATAAATTGATAAATATTTAGCAGAGCACTGAAGTGTGTGCGTGTGTTATTTTATACAGTAAATAATCTTGTAGCAGAGCTCAGCTCAGTGCTCTGGAGTTATAAACTACCTGAAGCTCCTCAGACTAAACCCCGCCTCCTCATCGTCATTACACATTACCTCAGGATGTTATATTTCTCTCTTTATATGATCCTGTCTTATGGCGTGTGTGTGTGTGTGTGTGTGTGTGTGTGTGTGTGTGTGTGTGTGTGTTACAGAGTCGTTCGGGCAGAACTACCCCGAGGTAAGGAGGAGAGGAGAGTGTGTTCCTCTCTCTCTCTCTCTCTCTCTCTGATCACAGTCTCCGGTCAGGACGTCCCACTCTCTCTTCTGGTAATCTGTGTGTGTGTGTGTGTGTGTGTGTGTGTGTGTGTGTGTGTGTGTGACAGGAAGCGGACGGTACGCTGGACTGCATCAGCATGGCTCTGACGTGCACGTTTAACCGCTGGGGGACGCTGCTCGCCGTCGGTTGCAACGACGGACGCATCGTCATCTGGGACTTCCTCACACGTGGCATCGCCAAGATCATCAGCGCACACATTCACCCAGTCTGCTCGCTCTGGTCAGAACACACACACACACACACACACACACACACACACACCACATCTTTCTCTGGTTGCGTGGATTTAAGCTCACTTTTTTGATTGATTAATTAATTAATTAATGAGCGTGTGTGTGTGTGTGTGTGTGTGTGTGTCTTGAACAGCTGGAGTC
>JAAGKR010011395.1:17500-19543 GCA_011419295.1 Clarias macrocephalus
GGAGTCCAGTTTGTTCCTGGAGGCTCAGGTAGACTGTAGGAGATTCCAGTCCTGAGCTATCGAGTGAACTATGGAACCGTCCCCAGTTATTACATGTGTCCCAGACAGACCACACGGGGCATCCATGTGACGAGATCTCCAACCAGAAGCGGGACACCAGGACGCGTCAGACAGGTCCAGAGGGCAGAGGGGGTCTGGATCACTGGCAGCTCAGGAGAGACACGTGTAGTGAGAGAGAGAGGAGAAGGAGAGATAACAGTTCGGTCTGGTCACAGTCACATAATGTATAAGGTGAATGTATATTTCGTGCAGGGTGCAAGCAGGGACTCCGGCAGGACTAACTATGACATCATAACTAAAAGGGAGGAGCCAGAAGGAAACACAGCCTAGACTTAAACACTGAGACTGTGTCTGAGTCCCGAACATTAATAGGAAGACTATTCCATAACTTTGGGGCTTTGTAAGAAAAAGCTCTGCCCCCTGCTGTAGTTTTAATAATACGTGGTACTGACAGGCAGCCTGCATTCTTTGATGGAAGTAGGCGTGGCGGATCGTAAGACACTAACAGTTCACTCAGATACTGTGGCGCGAGACCGTTTAGTGCTTTAAACGTCAAAAGTAGTATCTTAAAATCAATGCGAAATGTCACAGGGAGCCAATGCAGTGTAGATAAGATAGGGGTGATGTGCTCGTATCTTCTGGTTCTAGTGAGGACCCTCGCTGCTGCATTCTGCACCAACTGAAGCTTGTTTATACACCTAGTTGAACAACCAGACAGTAAGGCGTTACAATAGTCCAACCTAGAGGTGATAAAGGCATGAACTAGTTTTTCTGCATCATTTAGTGACAATATGTTTCTTATCTTGGCAATATTTCTGAGGTGAAAGAAAACTATCCTGGTAATATTATCTACATGTGCTTCAAACGAAAGGCTGGAATCTATAATCACACCGAGGTCTTTTACTGTTGCACTTGATGGAACAGAAAGGCATCTAAAGTTACAGTGTGATCAGAAAGCCGACTTCTAGCTACTTGAGGTCCTATGACCAGAACTTCTGTCTTATCAGGATTAAGCAGAAGAAAATTTATTAACATCCATACTCGTCCTGTTTAATCCAGGTTTCTGTTAAACATAATATATCAAACTCCTGATCTGTGATAGTTCCATTAACAATAACTGCTTTAGATGCGAGAGATCTAATATTTAACAGTCCGAGCTTCAGATCAGAGGTGCGGCTGCGCATTCAGTGTGATCTGAGTTTGTGGTGTCGATGTTAATTAAATTACTAAAACAGACTTTCTGAGTCTTTCTAAACTTAACTCGGGGAACAGACACAGTCTCAATATGATGAACCCTGAGTGGCGACTCTATGCAGCTAGCAGACGGTTGGTTTAGCCTGTCTGTCTGCTCCCTGGCCTTGGCTCTGGATTGTCACCGATTAACTCGGCCTCTTCTGAGACTATGTGCTATACTACAAGAAATGAGAGCAGCACCTTCCCGAGTGGGATGGACACCGTCCCGCCCTCACAGGCCAGTTTTGCCCTCAAAGGTCTTCCAGTTGTCTATGAAGCCCACGTTGTTTTCGGAGCACCACCTGGGCATCCAGCGGTTCAGCGACCATAACCTGCTGTAAGCTATGTGGTCACGTCTCATTGGGATGGGACCAGAGCAAACTACTTCTTCGAACATCGCCTTCGCTATTTTAAACACCTCTGTAAAGTTACTCTTGCTAACCTCTGACTGACGAAGGCGTATATCATTAGCTCCAGCATGTACCACTATCTTAGAGAACCTATGCTGACCTGGAGCCCTAAGATTACCTGCTATGTCCGGTGCTCTGGCTCCCGGGATACACCTGACCACTGCCGCTGGCGCCCCCTACAGGCCGAGCTAATTTCACGTGTCTCAGTATGGAGTCTCCTATAACCGGAGCTCTTTCAGGTTTCTCAGCGGGGCATCACTGAGGAGAGCGAACCTGTTGGACACGTGAAGCGCAGAAGAGGTGTGCTCCGGTGGGCTAGCCTTAGCGTTAGCTTTGGCTG
>JAAGKR010011396.1:0-19542 GCA_011419295.1 Clarias macrocephalus
TCTCTCTCTCTCTCTGTCTGTCTCTCTCTCTGTCTCTCTCTGTCTCTCTCTCTGTCTCTCTCTCTCTCTCTCTCTGTCTCTCTCTCTGTCTCTCTCTTCTCTCTCTGTCTCTCTCTCTCTCTCTCTCTCTCTCTCTCTCTCTCTGTCTCTCTCTCTCTCTGTCTCTCTCTGTGTCTCTCTCTGTGTCTCTCTCTGTGTCTCTCTCTCTCTCTCTCTCTCTCTCTGTCTCTCTCTCTGTCTCTCTCTCTGTCTCTCTCTGTGTCTCTGTCTCTCTCTCTCTGTGTCTCTGTCTCTGTGTCTCTCTCTCTCTCTCTCTCTCTCTCTCTGTGTCTCTCGGTAGGAAACCTAAGAAAATATTCACCAAATTGATCTGGTGATTTGAGGTTTTTGTTTTTTTGTTGCTCTCAGAAGTTTTAAATAAACAAACAGGATTGCTTGACCTCTGACCTCCTGTCTGTCTGTCTGTCTGTCTGTCTGTCTGTCTTTAAAAAGTGTTTAGTTTGACTTAAATCAGTTTAAATCCCTTTGGGCTCTGTGTGAAGTCTGTTACATAAAACTGCTGCAAAATATTTGATAGAGTCTCATTGCACTTTCTTTCTTTTTCTCCAACAAAAAAAAAATTTTTTTTGAATGAATTTTACATGAGATATTTACCCTTTTGTTTATTGTGTGCATATTTATTAAAGGCTAGAGTAAACCAAACTTTGACCAAAACAGATTTCCGCCAGCGTGGCACAGTGAGGCACAGTGAGGCACAGTGAGGCACAGTGAGGCGCTGTGGTACTGACCGGCGGTGGGCGTGGGCCTCGTGGTCAGGCCGTGTCGCTTGGACTGCTTCTCGAACATCAGCTCACTCCGAGACTTTACGCTGTAATACTCCTCAGCTTTAGCGATGTAACCCACGGAGCTGGAGCGCCTCGGCAGCGCCCCCTCCCACCGCGGCTCGCTATCAGCCGGACGGGACATGCGGAGGAGACGGGGAAGCTTCTCCAGGAACAACTGGGTCACAGAAGGACATTTATTTAGCTAGATGAACATTACTGACTGCAATGTGTGGATTTTTTCCTGTGTGTATCATTTATGTTTATATGCAAGAAACTGCAAACCAACTTTATGTGCAAAGCTCGAACAGCAAAAGAAATGTGAGGAAATGTGAGTCATTGTTCATTCGAGTGATCCCTATTAAATTACTGCTGTAATCACAAAATATTGTAAAGTGCCTTCCAGGATGCTCCTAGCATGGATACAATATTTGAAAGTGCCCTTTAGGATGCTTCTAGAATGGATACAGTTTTATAAAGTATTATTGTAAAGTGCCCTTGATGCTCCTAAGGTGAATGAAGTGTTAGAAAGTACCCCTCAGTATAGCAATCTGAATTGCCTTCTAGTGTGCACTGACAGTATATGAAGTTTGGAAAATGTGCTACTAGAATGCTACTATAAGGAGGATAATATGTAACACATTGTCCTGTGTTGTGCTCCTGTTGTATTTAAAATCTGATAATTTGCCTTGGATGGTGCCCCTATGGCATATGAAATTTCATAACATGCCCTCTAGGATACCCCTGGGGTAAATAAACTGTTGTAATGTGCCCAGTGTTCTGACAGTATAAAACTCTGTGTCTTTTAAAGTTCCACTGTGTTATTTCAAATCTGATAAAGTGCCCTCTAGGGTGCCACTATGGTGCGTAAAATGTGACTTCTCCAGCCTGGTGTCTGTGTGTGTGGAGTTTGCATGTTCTTGCCGTGCTCGGTGGGTTTCCTCTGGCTGTTCTGATTTTGTCCGACAGTCCAAAGACATGCAGGGTACATACAGTGTGTGAACGTGTGTGAACGTTGACTGGAGGTCCTACCATGGTCGTAAAAATGGGAATAGATACAAAGGTCACCACTGGCCTCCACGGCCCCTAGTTGTACTACGAAGGTTACTAGATGGATGGAAGGATGATGAGTGCCCTCTAGGGTGCCTCTTCCAGGGAAGAGAATATGATGAAGTGCCCTAATGGGTGTGTAATAGGACGTGTCCGTGTAAATGTTTGAATGTGAAAGGTTCTCGGGTGACTTGCCACTTTGGTCCACTCGGACATGAAGTGTGTGCTGGGGGTCCTGAAGTGGAGGTTCAACACAACGACACAATTCAACACCACCACAGTGACCAGAACCATGATGAACATCAGATACCTGCAAGAACCACAACCAGGTTCCTCATGCTCTTGTTGCTCTACATCATTAAAGCTGTTAGAACTTCAAAAGGGTTTCCTCAGGGGCATCTTACTCACTTGACAATCAGAGGAACAGCCATGGAGGTCTCGGGCAAGCGCTGAGATATCAGGAGCAGGAACACAGACTGAGCCAGGAGCACTGAGATGGACAAGGTCATCTTCTCACCACCTGAACAGAGATAGAAAAAAAGAATTTCTGAAAATGGAGCCTTCTTTAAATATGAAAACAATCGCCCAAGCTTTAGTGTTACCGGTCCAAACGTTTAAAACGTACGTTTAACAATATTTAGTTACAAAGAATGAACAACTTCTGTAACATTTATGAAGATACAAGTCAATGACAATGACAGCGTTGCATCGGCATGCGAATGTAATCTGCTCCGGACGCAAAAAAAGCATTTGCCCATAGAAAATAATGTAAATGCAGATAATCATATGCCAAACACGCTTTTCATGCCGAGGCAAATCACATGCAGGATTTTAGTTCTTGAGGTGAAAATTCGTGACGTGGTGCGTTTGTATGACGAGGTTCTACTGCATTCAAACGTTACAATGTTCAGAAAATAAATTATAATGTTTTCTTAAAGTTTCTGCAATCCCTTTTGTTACAAATTGTTTCCTTAAATCTTACAAAGTTGCATGTCGCTTTTTTTAAAAGTAAAAAAGTTACAAATCACTTCTTTTAAAAAAAAACATTTAAGTTACAGAATGTTTCTTTAAAACTTACAAAGTTAAACACTACTCCTTATTTAAAAGTGTAAAAGTTATAAATCCCTTCTTTAAAAATTTCAAAGTTAAAAATGAGCAGTTCTAATGAAGTAAAGTTACTAAAAGCACTTCTTTATCTGTTACAAATCATTTTTTAATCCTAAAGTTGCTGAAAGCTTCTTTAAAATCTCACCATTGAATGTGACTAAGTTACCAAAACGTTTCTTTAAGCATAAAAATATAAATCTGTGCGCTAAGAGGTACAGATTAATTCTTTAAAAGTTACATTATTTGAAAATCACTGTTTCAGTGTAAAATATACCATTTAAAATGAAATGTACAAATCTTCCCTTTTCAAGAATTAAAGTGACTTTTTTATGAAATACAAACCTGTAAAACTAAATTAAACATCAATTCCTCATCATGTCACATTATACACACTGATTCAATCTCAGAAACATATCATAAGTATAATTATGAGGAGTTTATATTAACGCATTAAAACAAAAACTAAATACTAGCAATAGTGAACGTTACACTTTTTTAACACAAACAGCTTGCAATAACATTGTTTGACCACAGAGGGCTCCAACATTCCCCCAAATTCCCAAATCCTAAAGCGAAGCATCCGAACATGATTTGCAACACAGTAGTGTCGACTCACTGTCTGCAGGCAGGTAGTACACCAGCGAGGCCAGGAAGGAGATGAGCACACAGGGGATGATGATGTTGACGATGTAGAACAGAGGCTTGCGTTTGATGATGAGGTAGAAGGTGATGTCTTGGTGCTTGTTGCTTTCCATAGGGATGCTCTTGTAGATGTTTTTTCTGGCAGGTCTGTGAATGATCTCCCACTCACCATTCTCTGAGAGATTTAAAAATAAAATTAAGGACTGATCAAAAAATTAAATAAAATTAAAAAATTTATGCATGATCCAGGATTACCTGTGAATCCTTCAGGGTCGATGATGATCCATTCCACGCGGAAGCTTTTCTTGGTGTCAGCATCCTCCTCCTCTTTTAAATTTAAGCTGATCTCTTTGGCATTGTAAGTTAAAGAGCTAAAAGATATATCAGAAAGTCGGGTTGGACTTGAGGTATTAAGTGAATATTTGTGTTTTCCATGATGATGGTGAATGAAGCAGCCGACCTGAACTTTAGGCTGCAGTTTTGCCAGTCAAAAGGAAAATAGCGGACGTTGATGGAACAGGAGCTGCGGAAGATAGCAGGAGGCAACCAGTACACAAACCCAGTGGAGTTCACCAACACGTTACAATAATAAGCCACCTCGAACTGGGCGTCATTACTAATAAGAAGAGAAGCACCACTGATTAACCACCTATAAAATGTTTCCACTTAAGAACATCGTCACAGAGTCGACTTACTTGTTCTCCAGAACGATCTCTGGAAGCCACACCATTTTGGAGGGTAGACGCACAATAGTGATGTCATCAAACTCGGAGGTATTCCATGCAAGTCTGGGGTCAGTCCAGCCCTAATCATAATCACGAGGAAACCCAGAACAATAAATTCTACCAGAATTTTTTTTTCTCTCTTTATTTCCCAGAATTTTTTTTTTTTATCAGAGAACTTACATGTTCTATCCACACATTGGTCAGCAAAGTTTCACTGACTTCATCCTGCCACAAAAAGATTCACATCAGAATCAACAGCGTGATCTAAACACTGCAGTAAGAACGACATGTTCAGATAATGTTCTGTACAGGTGGAAAGTCTGACAATAAAAAACTCCCAACTCTAAAAAATCAACCTGATGATAAAAAAATAATAAACGATGAATAGGAAGCTCAGGATTACAGCTCTGTCTGCACACACACTCACCAGAGAGATGAGGTTGGAGAGCATCAGCGAGAGGTAAATCGTCGTCGTCTCATCTTTGTGCTGCACCGGACGCAGTTCTTTGTTGTATCCGTTTAACAAGTGTTTGATGAGACGTTCCTCCTCGTTCCTGCCGCTGCATCCTGTGTGTGTGAGATGTAGACATTTATGAGCTTTATATCCTTCATGGTGCAAAGCCTGAGGAGCAGCACATGTGTAAATTAAATATATTAAAGCGTTTGTCTGTAAATAGAGAAAAAACATAATTACAAGGTAATAGCTCTTATTTTAATGTTTAATGTTTTAAATGTGAAAAATGTTTTCCAATCATTGTTCTTATTCTTATTGATTTTTTTTTTTTTATCTGGCTTAAAAATACTACAATAAAAGGCTCTTAATTTCCTAGATAGATTCTGCTTGGAATGTTACTTTTAGAGAAACTTCTCTAAAAAAAATAATTTAAAAAAGCAGAGTTAACGTCATCTATCAAACCTTTCAAGGTTTAAACTGTTCATGTAAATGTACTGTATGTGCATACATCATGTCTAGAATTTTTTTAGAATTATTAGAATGCATCATCTAATAAAATGACAGGAGATAGAATAAGATATAGCCTACAATTTTAAAACATCCCAAAGAACCTTTTTTTCGTTCTGTTAACTTAAACAATTACAATTAGTTCAAATTAATAGACCTTGATGAGTATTTAGAACTTTTTGCTATTTATGAGTTTGTAGAAATGACACTTTTCAAATTAACTGAACAAGTTTGATATTTTAAGCCACAGTAACTGTCTCCTTAAAGTTCCACCAACTTAAACTCTTTCAGTCAAGCGATTTTGTGTCTGACGTCATCCACGCACATGTAAACTGCCCACAGTGAATTGTTTTGATCAGGATGGTGGACTGGTCCGTCTTCACATGATGCTGTAAGTATAATCTTTAAAATCTGGGCTTTCTCCTGCCATGCGAAAGGGTCGGGTTCGATTCCCAGCCACTGGATGAAGTTTCTGTCCCAAGCCCAGATAATAATGGCAGGGTTTGTGTTCAGAACGGCATCTGGTGTAAAAACTTGTGACAAACCGCTGTGGCGACTCATTGCCAGGAGCAGGTGAAAGGCCAACAACAATTTATTTGATTTGCGAAAACTAAAAAAACTTATAGTACAAGTAAATAACAATTAATATGAATGAGGACAACAAACTCAAAAACCGATAGTTCTGTTTACTTACAATTGGAAACATCATTACTTAAAAATTTTGATGTAACTGATTACCTCAAATTTTTTGAGTTTTGCCAACTTATTCGGGTTTACAGTGAATAACAATAGTGCATTAACTCCTTTTTTTAATGTGTCCTTTCAAATTGATTAAATATTAAACTAAATTTGCTTTTGGATTTGTTGGTTCTCACTCCAAAAATCACAGAGTTCTCAGATCCATAGCAGCTTTACACTTATGCGGGTGTTACTTGCAATCACAATACTGGATTTATTCTTGTTTATATTACTAATAATGGATCAAATAACAAAACATTGGATTATTCAATTATTTACAGTGAAAGTACAAACTTGAAACTCGGATTAAACCTGAAAAACTCAGATTAAACTGACGGACTGAACCATTTCTGTCTTTAACTGAAGGGTGTGTGTGTGTGTGTGTGTGTGTGTGTGTGTGTGTGTGTGTGTGTGTGTGTGCGCGCGAGTTGTAACTGTAACTAATTTGTAAATACAAAAATATTCACCAAAAGCACCAAAAGAGTGTTTTGCAGTATCACTGTGAGTTGGACTGTTACACACACACACACACACACACACACACACACACACACACACACAAACTCTTTAGAGATTAAAACATAGAGAACAGTACTGGAGCTGGGGGACAGTGGGGGACTGTGGGGGACAGTGTGTCGGGGTGTTTGGGACATTTTGAGAGAACGCGACTATAAAATCAGTATTTTAAGTTTATTAAGTATTAAATCTGAGCTTCGTGGTTGAAACACCGGGGAATGAGGTGTGAATATGAGCACAAGGTGTTAGTGAATAGTTTCATTAGTTTGATTAGTTTAATCAGTCATTTGTCTTACCTGAGAGAAAGAAGAAGAGAAAAACTGGAAGCAAGAAAAAGACAGACTTCATTTTATTCCAGTGATTTTGTAGCATTTTCTGTTTTTCTCGGGTTGTTGCTCTGTTTGTGTGAGTCTGATTCTCTCCAGGATTGACTCGGACAGGTGGCAAAAACTACAGGGAAAAAATAGACACACAATCTCTCACTTCCGGTGCTGAGTTACAGAGCGCAGCGGGGGGAGGTGGGGGGGGGGGAGTGTGTGGGGGGGGGGGAGGGGCTGGTCGAATCCCACACCGATCTGATGGAATAATTCATTAAACCCTCAAGTAAACTGAAATAGGATTATTTTAAGTTTAACACACACACACACACACACACACACACACACACACACACACACACACGTATTTTGGCTCCAGTAGTCGCAGACACAAACATGACTTTAAACATTTTTGCCGCTTTTTTGTAGCTAAATGCATCCAGCAGGTGGCGCTAACGGATCAATTAAATTGTATATTTCGGTTGGTGGTTTGTGTAAACTCGAGCGGAGCTGAGACGCGAGCTGGACATCAGCTGTTTGACTTTCGTCACGACTCTGAGCTCCTGAACGCTGAATGTGATGTAACATAAGAACCTCAGAGCTTGACTCAAACCTTTATTTGTTGCTCAAGTAGTGAGTGTTTATTACACATTTAGCTGAAATTTAAGATAGATAGATAGATAGATAGATAGATAGATAGATAGATAGATAGATAGATAGATAGACTGTTGCTCATTGAATGCACCTGGTCAGTGATAAGGAAGAGAACACCTGAGAACCCTACAGTTTGTATTTCTTCCGGGTTCTACCTCGTGGTGTTCCTGTCCTGGCTGCTGTCCGAGGTGCTGAAGGTTCCTCACCTGCACTGCAAACACTTTACTGCATTCACAGATCACATTATTTACATAAGACACGTTCATTCAGAAAATCAGCTGGCACGTGAAGCAATCTGTGAAATGTTATATTTTCTTGCTGTCTGTCTGCCTGTCATTCAAACTGTAGTTAGAGGTTTTGTTTCTCTCCCTGTCCATTTATCTGTCTGTCTGTCTTTTGTAATCATTCAACCTGTAGGTATCCTCTCTCTCTCTCTCTCTCTCTCTCACACACACACACAAACACACACACACACACACACACACACACACACACACACACACACACACACACACTATCTATCTATCTTTCTATCTATCTGTGTTAAGTCTGTATTATGTTTCTTTCCCTCCTCATGTGTTTCTTCCCCCCGCCTCTGGCTCTAAACCCGGATGAATGACTTCACTTTTCCGCCTGGGTGTTTCCTCCTCCTTTATGGTCTTTGGGATCTCCCTGCGTTTTTCCGCCTCACCACCAATCCGTCTCTCTCTCTCTCTCTCTCTCTCTCTCTCTCTCTCTCTCTCTCTCTCTCTGTTACCATAACAGCTCATTGAGTCCTAACTCGGAGCGAGCGCGCGCTGCTGGAGTTGGAGAGATTACGCTCATACCGAACCCCGAGCCGGAACCCGAACCAGTTCTCATTTTCGGATTTCAACATTATCTCTCTTTCTCTCTCTCTCCATCACACACACACACACACACACACACACACACACACACACACTCGCCATGTCCGAGGTTTTGCCCTACAGCGAGGGGAAGATGAACGGCTACGGGCCGGACGACGAGGTCGGACAAATGTCGTTCAGCTGCCGGCTGCAGGACACCAACTCGTTTTTCGGCGCGTCGCAGTCAAAAAGGCCGCCGAAACTCGGACAGATCGGGCGGGCAAAGCACGGTGAGTGAGTCCAGGGATGACCGGGAGGGGACTGGAGTCATTACCGAAAACATGAGGGAAAATGAGAAAGAGAAAGTTGAAAAAGAGAAATAACATTCAGCCGAAATGCGTTTGCCTGGCAGAGGGCGCACTGTGTGGACCATAACTGTGGTTTCAATTCATGTATTTATCTTTGACTGTAGGATAATTCAGATTATTCTTTGTAGTATTGTTTGGATTGTTTTAAGCATCCTCATGGTTTCTTTCTGTTTCTCAGTGGTGATTGAAGACGACCGAATAGACGAGGTGCTGAAGGGCATGGCGGATAAACCGTCCCCCGGGGTGTAGACCCTCCTGAACCACTCTGAACCTTTATTTCGCATTTAATCACCGGTTTGAAGCACCGCATGTAAAGCAGTGAGGAGCGACTGAGAAGCCTGTGAGGATCAGGATGCTGAGAGCGGACTGATATGATGAAGAGATGATGAAGAAGAAGAAGATGATGATGATGATGATGATGATGAACTGGCATTACACGACCTCGGGCGTTTGGGTTTTAGGTTGAAAAAAATATCATAAGCGGAATTTTCTTTCCAAGCTGCTGGTTTAGATTCTAAATTCTCCACCGTAACTCATCTAGGCCTAGAACAATCCACCCACCTTCATCACAGCGATGAGAAGAAGTCCTGCTCGGGTCCGACTTCATCCGCCATCACGATCTCAGCGTTCAGTGTCGGACCTCGGTTTGGGTTTTAGTGCCACGTTTCATCGATGTAGCTGCGTTGAATCAATACGGGTCACGAGCTCACAGACGACGCAACACTGAGTTTTAATAGGACAAACAAACAAGCAAACAAACAAACATGAAACGCAACAGTTGAGGATAATCGTGTGCATGTAGTATGCATGACATTTCAACTGTAGAATTATTCAGCGATATTTCAGTATTAATGTGACAGTAGAATAGTGAACACTCTTAGCACTAAAGGTACCAAACTGTACTTTATTCTTTAAATGGTGTTAATCTTGTTGTTAAACTTTAAAGGTGCATCGGTTATTCATCAGTACCAATGTTGCGCCTTGTAGACTAGGATTTGTAAAGACAACATTTTACAAGCAGCAAGAAAAGTCCAGCTTGGCACCTTTACCTGTCCCAGTCAAGCCTGAGCATCATTTCACATGTTTTTTTTTTGTTTTGTTTTGTTTTGTTTGTTTGCTTGCTGTAGGCTATGACGTCACACCATGTTGTGTTGTTTATTTCCAATTCGGGTTTCCGCGTCATGCTCTAATTACACACTTCCGAAAAGGAAATAGGCTACAAGAGCGACTGAACGTATAGGTAAAAAAAAAAAAAAAAACACTCGCGCGCCCGCGCGCGCACACAATGAACAGGAGGCCTGGTCCTTGTGTGTCTTTCAACCAGGGAAGAAAGCATCTGCAAACATGAGCACAAATATGATAATTGTATGATAATTATATGATAATGAAATGATAATTATCCCCATAAACACAGCAGGTTAAAAGCAGGTCAACATAAAGTTTACCTCCAATGCCAGCAAGAATTTTAAAGAACACGAAGAAGTACTAATAATTATTCTAATTCATTTTTTTAAGGACAGAAAGAAGAGGAGAATATCTTGTTTATCTCATTTCATAATTTTTTTAATATATGGCGTCGTGTAAATAGGAAAATCTCTTGGTGATTGAGTTTGCATGAACTTCGTGCCAACGCAGGTGTTTGCACCTGTCTCTAAAACTCCTTCTTTTTACTGAAGTTAATATTTCTATTTAATATTTTTATAACTAAATATTTGTTACTCAAAATGATATGCTAGTGTGAATTCATGGGGAATAATAATAATAATAATAATAATAATAATAATAATAATAATAATATTTGTTGTTTGTAATGATGTTATTATTATCATTATTATTATTGCTTATTATTATTGCTTGTCATTCCAGATTTTAAAATATTTTTACTCCATTTTCTCTCATCAAGTTCTCTCAGTGTTAGATCACATTATTTATTTATTTATTTATTTACTTACTGGCTTATTTATTTATTTATTTATTTATTTATTTATTTACATTCTGTATGGTTCGTGCATGAAATCTTAATATTTTCCAAATGGATGAAGATTTTTATAAAGCAAAAAAAAAAAGATAATTCATGTCAGCATTTATGGAGAATGAACCCTTGTGTACTCTGTGTACTCTGATGCCATTTCACTGTACTTGCTGAGTTAATAAATGGAGACAGAACTTATCAAGTCGTCTGATTTGTTAATTTTTTTTAATCCAAGGTGAACACCCACACAACAATGCTCTTGGTTTGAGTTAAATTTAAGAGAAGCGTAAAAAGTAAAAAATAAAAAAAAAGTAAAATTCTGCCTAAATGAGCAGAAAACACACACCTGGATGAAGCTTTGAAGTTTCATTGTGAAAGCAAGTGTTCATGAGCAGTCAAGTATGAAGCTAATGGGATAAAGATCAACATGATATTCAACATTAACATCAGCGTGTGTTGTTGTGTTTAGATTGTTCACATTGTTTACTCCCTCATCCTCATGGGACAATGGTGGGTCAAATGGTTGAGGCTTTGAGTTACAGAGCATAAGGCTTAAGCCCCAGCACTGCCAAAGTGCCACAGCTGGGCCCTTGAGCAAGACCCTTAACCCTATCTGCTCCAGGGGGCACTATATCCTGGTTGACCCTGTGAGCTGACCCCAGCTTCCTAACTGGGATATGCAAAAAAATGTGCAGTAAGGGACATTTGGCAAATAACTGAATCTTACTGAATCTTAATCTTAGTAAGTGCCTTGTGGTTTGAGCTGGTGAGTTTGTTTGTTTGTATTTTGTGAAACAGGACTAACTAAATTCTGTTATTGTCAAGACATCAGATGTTCAAATCCCAGTGATGCGCTAGCTCAATGAATTGGCTAATTATGTAATTGCAAGAGCTCTACTCTAGGTGTCTGAGAGCTTGTGTATGCAGAAGAGGGCAGATAGCGTTGCGTCGACCCAGCTGTGTTACGCAGCAAGAGCAGCAGTTTGAAAGCATATATATTCATAACCGGCTTTATACTGTATGTGTCAGAAGAATAGGGTCTTAGCCTTCACCTTTTTCAGGTGGAAGCTGCTGTATGGGAGGATGGAACATGCAAGACTGATTTAGGGCCAAAATAAAAGGGTTAAACAGAAAATAAAAAGTAAAAAAAAGTTTTTAAAAAACTGATCTGGAGTGACTGAGGTTGAGGAACTCTCAGAGGAACAGTTCACACACCACACTGATGTTACCAACATTTCTACATCCAGGGTTCTCCACTGTACATATATTGGCAGAGCCTATAAAGAAAAGTCACAGGTTTAGGCAACTCCCACGCTGGGTTTAAATCCGCCTACATATTTTGATGTCATTGTGTTACACACCTTCACCTGGAACACTATGGCTGGTCTCTCAGAGAGTAGTGTATATGTTATTCAAACAACTCCAGGATTATTTTTTTAACACTTCTGCTTGTGTGAATGCCTTTCGTTTGCGTTGGAGTCACGCCACACTGCACCGCCGTACTCCAGTGTTTACATTATGTAGATGCAGATGATTCATGCGTGTCACTATTCATTTCAGTGACGCTGAAATACAGTATTTATTACCAGTGTATCAGACATCACACATCCCAGGAGATCTCTTTCCTTATCAGCGAGTGTTATTTTAATGATCCTAAACACGCACTCGTCGTAACCCGCCGCAAATCAGATAAACATCTTGCAGAAAACTAGTGGATTTTAGCCCGCTGCTTTAATGACAGCCTGGAGCTTTTATAAGCGCTTTAATAAACAACACATGTGGGAAAAGAGAGCGGCATGCCGAGTGACTACGACAGCGCAAAGCCGTTTGACGTGAGTGAGCTGACAGCGGTTGAAAACGTTCTCAAGCTGTCAGGGGTGGGGCGTTAGCATCCTACTGGCACAGAATGAGGAGCAACAGCAGCGAGTGAGGAGATGAATGAAATGATGGAATCAGGCGAAGCTAATTAGTGCAAACTAAAAAATCATCACCTGCTGCGATTGTCGTAACAAAAAAATCTCTTTCAGCATGTGGAGAATAGTTCATCACAGCCTTTCACACATAATCATATAACAATATTCAAGAATGAATCATTTCTTGGTTTATTTTCTATTTAGCAGTGTGAAGATTATTCCAAACACATGGCACTCAAATATGGAGTTCCTCAAGGCTCTGTATGAGGACCGCTCATGTTTCAAATCTACGTAGAGATCTAATGTGGAAGAAACATTTATACTTTAATGGATGATATACAAAATACTGAATTTGTTTTTTCTTTAAGTTTTTAAAACAAAAAATGTGTAGTTCCAGGAAAAAATTGTACAATAAATAAAGTGGATTTTTTTTGACTGACTTTTTTTTTTTTTCAGTACATTCTACTTGTGTTCTGGGTGACAAACTTCATGCTTAGTGTGCAGAGCAGGAACATTGATAATAACCAAGACCTACTGTAATGTACTTATATACTGCTGAGTTGTTATTTAAGACAGACTTAAAATATATATATATTTTTTAAAGCTTTGACTACAGTCTTATACTATTTTGTCTTTATTTTACAGTTATTTTAAAACATATTATTATTATTATTATTATTATTATTATTATTATTATTATTATTATTTGCTCTTTATTCTTTATGAAGCAAATTGTAATGCATGAAAACTGCAATAGGAATAATTTCATTTTGCTTTTGCTCAAGAGAATAAATCTTGTTCAAAGTTCAGTTACTGTAACAGTTTTCTTCCTCCAAGGTTAAAACCTTTTCAGATTTAACTCAATTCTGTTTCCAGCATTTTACAGTAAACACTGCCGCAAAGCAGTTTTAAAGAAATGCAGATTTTGATCTGAATTCAGATTTTCTAGTTAATGGGGTCATGAGCTCAACCTTAAATGTTAATTGCACTCAGATTCTTTAGCCAAATGATTTTAAAACGTTTCATGTCGATGTAAAAACACCAGCTGAGTTAAACTGGGTTCTTCAGTCAGAGCACAGATCAGTGCTGTAGAAATAGAGGAGCAGCTTCTCTGTTCTCGCAACCTTCCAGCCAAAAACCTGCTAATGACACATCCTACACATGATCACTGAGTCACCGATACACACTCGCTTTGATCCGAGCGCACGCACGCGTGTGTGTGCAAATAACATGGCTTTCCATTCCCATCCATGTTGTCTAAGAGAGTTCCTGCGCTGACAGCTCCTCAGGTCTATAACTCACTCATGGTCAGATCGCTTCCTGTTTTTCAGCCTCGTTATGGAGCAGAAGCGAACCAGCAGCATGAGACTCTTCATCTGGTCCTGCGGAGATGTTCTGAGCTTCTGTCCAGCTGACCTTAACATCTCACGTCCACTTCTGAAAGTGCAGTTATTAGTTATTACTCTTAGTTATTACTCTTGCTCGACTTATGTGCTGAATCAGGGAACGTTCCAGAGCCTGGAGAGAGATCAACATAATCTGCATCTCTACAAGGAAAAAACAAAACCACTCATTACTGTGTATTTCAGCTCTGAATTAAAAATACATGCCTGCTGGTTTATTAATGCAGAGCTGCGCGGAGTCCTGGGCGCTTCTGAGGATCATATTTAGGTGTGAGTGTGTTTGATGTTCATCTGTGACGAAAACTGCAGGAGAGTCGAGTGTGTGTAGTGTTGCGATGGTCATGAATGAGAGAATTAAACCTTTACTGCAGCAAGAACACACACACACACACACACACACACACACACACACACACACACACACACACACACACACACACACACACTAATAAAGTGCAACATACACTCATTCAAAGAAAATGATTACAGCCATAGTTAAAATAAAATTATTGGCACCTTTTGTGATAATGTATTGCATTTTTATAGTTTATTGTAAAACACTAGTTTCAAATGTATTGGCACCCCTGTTATTTACATTTGAGCAGCATCAAGTCTTTTCCATCGACTCTTTAAGTAATTGTCTGTGTGCCGAGTCTGAATCAGGGCCAAATTGATTCTTTTGCCTCGTTTGCTTTGTATTTGTATTGTTATTTTTTCTTTATTTATTTCATACTTATTTCATAAATACTGCAATGGAATAAACCTAATGAGTATCTAACAAAACAGGCAAGTCTAGAGAACATGTATACTAAATAAATGATTAGATGCTTATATAAATAACTACACTCCCACTGTGGTGTCCAGTTCGTGTGTGAAAATGATTTCTCATGGTCTAAGAACCTCTCTGAGTCCTGGAATAAGACAGAAGAAACCCTCCATAGATGTGATGTGCTGGTGATTCAGGACATTCAGGTGGTCATGTGACTTCATTTTATCTCCACATAACGTTGCTGAGTCTCGACCTGAGCGACTGAAGCGACCCCAGATCATAACAGTCTCCAGAGGCTTGTACAGTGGACACTATGCATGATGGGAGCATCGCTTCATGCGCTTCCCTTCTCACCCTGACACGCCCATCACTCTGGAACAGACTCAGTCTGGACTCATCAGGTCACATGACCTTTTTCTAATCGCTCCAAAGTCCAGACTTTATGATCCCTAACAAACTGAAGCCTCTCCATGATCTCCATCACACTCGTGCAGGTTTGAATTCAAGAGGTTTAATAAGGTCTTGGGCTGGTCTTAACCCAGGTCCACTCGCTGTAACGTTTTCTTTACTTGATGCAGGACGATATCAAAACTGACACTTTTTTTGGGCCAGAAAGTTCAGTTTAAATCATTTCGTGTGTCTCTTCCAGACTTCTCCAAGTTGTGCTACAGCTCTGTGCTTCGGCGTCACACTGAGCAGGGAGACATACGCGGGTTCTTAAATTAAATACACTGAACTTAACATACAGGATACTAAACATTGTAAAGAAACATTTGGAAAGCATCTTCATCTGCTCTCGTTTATGTTCCCATCATCATCATCATCATCATCATCATCTGCAGCTCACATAACAAGTTTAAAATTCTACACTGGATTGATTTCTGCACTGGAAAAACAATTTAGATTCATGCTCTGGTCCAAATCAAATGGAGCAGAGTTTGAACTTCCGCCAGAGGCAACCAGGTGTTCGGGGTTTAAAAGTGAAAAAGTACATCTGAGAATTTACGGTCCATCAATCACACACAACGCCACAGCATCACTGATCTCCAGGTCCACGTTTTACAAAAGCTGATGTGGATTGTCTTTTAAAATTCAGTCCACTTTTTGTTTTTCCAGTCATAAAATGTTGCATTTCAAAATGTTGTATTTATATTTAATAAAGTAAATAAATACACTCTTGAAGAAGCAGCTAGTCACAGTGTACAAAAAACACATTTTGAACTGTCTTGTTTTTTTGTTTTTTTTTTGTCTTTATTAATTGCAGCTATACAATGCTTTATTTATTTATTTATTTATTTATTTATTTTCGTTCTACTTTTAGAGCCCCAGTTTTTTGCACTCTGTCTCTGATACCTGAGCGCTTGAGCGTTCTGCACGAGGGTTCCTCTGCACGTGTACCTGCACAAATAGCAAATAAATCTCTCATACTTTTATTTTCGGCTCTTCTCTCCTTCCCGTGAAAGAAGATTATGAAATCAGGTCGCGTCCGCTCCACTGCATCTCACCCACAGCCGCCAGAAAAACATGTGGAGGTGGGAAATGTGGAGCAGCGTGTGTGTGTGTGTGTGTGTGTGTGTGTGTGTGTGTGTGTGTGTGTGTGTGTGTGTGTGTGTGTGTGTGTGTGTGTGTGTGTGTGTGTGGTATTTTGGGCAGGCATAGGAAGAGATAGTTATGTTTTTTTTTAAATGCTTTTCACCCACTTTGTTTTGGTCTTTAATAAAAGATCTGGTTTTGTGTAAAAATGAGTTTCTGAATTTTTGTGTTTGTTTCTGTTACTCGCTTTTTGCTCACAGCTTCTGCTGACATTCATCCACCTCCCTTTACAGCAACATCAGTGTTAATAATTATCTATCTGTCTACACTGTCAATGTCACAACATTTATTTCCGCCCGGAGTCGGACCGGTCCGTAAAGCTTTCTCCAGAACATCCCAAAGACTCTCAATAGGGATACGTCTAGACTTTGTGGTGTCCAGTCCATGTGTGAAAATGGCGTCTCATGGCCCCTGAACCCATTTTTGAACTCGATGAATCCAGGCATCATCATCTCGGAATATGTCCCGTACCTTCAGGGAAGAAACCCTCCACAGATGTGATGTGCTGGTGATTCAGTACATTCAGGTGGTCATGTGACTTCATTTTATCTCCACATAACGTTGCTGAGTCTCGACCTGAGCGACTGAAGTGACCCCAGATCATAACACTGTCTCCAGAGGCTTGTACAGTGGACACTATGCATGATGGGAGCATCGCTTCATGCGCTTCCCTTCTCACCCTGACACGCCCATCACTCTGGAACAGGCTCAGTCTGGACTCATCAGGTCACATGACCTTTTTCCATCGCTCCAAAGTCCAGACTTTATGCTCTCTAACAGACTGAAGCCTCCCGCCCCCATCCCTTCCCCCCTCTCGCCAATAAATGGTTTTCTTAAGGCTAGAAAGCTGCTTAGGCCCAATCCTGTGAGTTCTCATCCCACTGTGAGTGCTGTTACTTTCACTATAAAACACACCTTGAGTTCTAAGTCCTGAATACGGAGTTCTGTTTAAGGGATCTCCCATCACACTCATTCAGGATGTTTTTCCGCGTTTCTTCCTCGATGATGACGGGTCATCGTTATCCTTCCAGGCTTTAATTACGCAATTTTTAGGTTTTTAACCCAATGTTAGTAGTTTCTCCTTAGTTGCTTACTTTGCTTGATGCAGGACAATAATTTTGACCCTTTTGACCTTTGTCGATTCTGCTACGTGTACAGTACATCCAGTACAGAGAGATCCTCACTGCATCAGTTGGGTTAAACAACTCGTTGCAGCTGAACCGTATTAATCACTGCAGTAATTATCCAATGTGAGGCTCTTAAAGAAAGACTTACTGTTGTAAGTGTCTCTGGATAAGGGCTTCTGCCAAATGCCTAAATGTCACAGTCACAGGTCACATGACTTCAGTGCCATGGAAGGGAGGTCGGACCTAATTAATTAACATACCAAAATGCAGGCTGCACAAAACAATAATAAAAAAAAAAGCATAAATAGATGTGCAAGGCCAAGACAATAACGGCATCACTCGTCAATTTCATGAATATTCTTCTTATTCATTGTGTCCTTGTACAGTCAGAAACCATCTTTAATGATTTGCTTTGTTGCATTCAGGTGGTGACTTTTGGTTTCGGTGTTTTGGCTGGGCAGCGTATCTTTCTGTTTATGTGTTTACAAGTCTTTTACATGATCTTTCCCTCTGTATCTATCTGCACTACATCTGAGTCTGTGTGTGTGTGTGTGTGTGTGTGTGTGTGTGTGTGTGTGTGTGTGTGTGTGTGTGTGTGTGTGTGTGTGTGTGTGTGTGTGATGGTACAACGATGCAGCAGAACACACTCTGCACAGATTATCCTGCGACTGGATCGTACTGAAATCACCACACACACACACACACACACACACACACACACACACACACACACACACAGAACTGCATCATTTGTCAGAGCTGTCATGTGCACAGGAAATCTACTTCAGGTTATTGTCTGGGACGATTGATGGAAGAATATCTGAGTGTTTCTGTTGCTTTGTGTTCTGCTGCCGGGGGCGAGGAGCTGATTCGCTTCCTAATGAGTTCACACTGAATCTCAGCGTCTACTTTATGTCTGGAGGATACAGCATGGAGACTTGGGGAAGCTGCAGGACGGAGAGAGAAAGACAAAACGTGACTGTTGATGATTGCAAATCCCCTCTTTCTCTCTCTCTCTCTCTCTCTTGAATGAATGAATGAATGAATGAATGAATAAGTAATCATTCAGAAACACACGGTGGTGTTGTGTATTCAGAACGAAATTACTTTGCAGTTGACTCACTGTTTTAACTGATAGGAGGAGAAAGAAAAATCTAATAAGAATGTATTTCAGTTAAAAAAGAAGTAAAGAAGTTAAAAACATATTGCACCGTAAGTGAGCTGCAGGATATAATAAATATATTGCACCACTAAAGATAATGTATTGCACAGAAAAAAAGATAAATGTTAATCTATTGCACAAAAGAAAAAATCTTCGGTCAGTGTTTGTTTTTAATTCTTGAAGTCATCTAGTCGCCATCCCAACATCACTGCTAAAGCTAATTTCTCAAACATGGATAAAATTTCAGACCAATCAGTGTGAAAGTCAGATGTGTGATTTACATGTTACACACTCGTCTTCATTCTTAGCAAAGCAAGCTAACTACACAAGCTACACACACGTCCTTCCACGCTTTATCTCTCTTCTACACATGTTTAACGAGAGGCCGTACTGTACACGACAGGAGAAGATAAAATCCCTCCCAGCCATGAGCGCAGAACACTCTGTCAGGGTGCCAAGAGTTTTGAGCGGTCCAGCATTGGCCACCATCATTTCTCACGTAGATATAGATGATGAATATACAGGCAAGAAAAAGTTCCCATGAAGACGGTCTGAGAGATGATGTTCTGTGAGACTCTGTAGATGTTTCCCCGAACTGATGAAGCTGCGAGACGAACCGACTCGGGAAATAAATCAACTGAACCTGCAGTCTGTAATTAATAAACATACACACACACACACACACACACACACACACACACACACACACACACACACACACGCACTCCTGGCTCTGTAAATGCTTTCCGTGCTGTGTGTGTGTGTGTGTGTGTGTGTGTGCGTGCGTGCGTGCGTGCGTGCGTGCGTGCGTGCGTGTGTGTGTGTGTGTGCGTTTGAGTGTGTGTGTGTGTGTGTGTGTGTGTGTGTGCGTTTGAGT
>JAAGKR010011397.1:8353-19149 GCA_011419295.1 Clarias macrocephalus
GAGTTAAGTTTAATGCCAATAAGCCAATAATCCTCTGAATACTCTTTCCTCTATTGTTAGTGTGACAGTGTGCAGACCTGACATGTTTAATCACCTCATTAACCATAGGATCTGCCTCCTCACCTGGTTCACTGTACAGTCACAGACACATCACAGACTGATTGGTTCAACTGAATTGAATTAAATTACTAGAAGAAATGAAACACATCAAATCCAATAGAACTGTAGGTTTAATAAACGACAGATAAAATGCTGGTACATTAATGAATATTTGTTATATACAAACTGTGTGAATCTACACTTTGTGTGTAATTTATGTGAGCCTGGGAAACAGAGTGAGAATCAATGACCAAAGATAAAAGCTGGTGGAGAGATGAACTGTTCACGCTCTCATTACATTTTTATTGTTTGTAATAGTTAAAAAGCTTGTATGTGCCACCATCAGGTAGTCTGTGATATTGCTCCCATCATTCCTTCATTTCTTTATTCATTGATTTATTTTATGTATAAATTGATTGGTCTAATGAAGACTTGAATTTGTCTTTTAATCTGTCTATATGGCTTTGTCCACTGTGCATCTTTGCACCATCAGCAATTATGCTAATCATTGCATTATGCTAATCACAACTGCATTCCAACCGTATTTATTCTGTATATACTGTATACTCTATCATTCAGAAGTCATACAGGTACAAATGTATATCCTCTTGTTTATCCTGTCTGTTATACTGTATTATACTGTATACTACTAGAGACATATGTAACACACCTTTATTACCTACAGTAATGAATCGTCTGTTTATTATAGCACATTCACTGCCCAATGTTGCAGTTATATTGCATATCACTATATATACACCATAACTTTATTACATACTGCATTTTCTGCCTTTACTATGAATAATTCTGTCTGAGAGTGTTCTTGGGTGGCATGGTGGGTGTAGCGGTTAGCACTATGGCCTTGCACCTTCAGAGTTCAAATCCTGGCTCGGACCTGTGTGAATGGAGTTTGCATGTTCTCCCCCATACTTGGAGGATTTCCTCATGGGGCTCCGGTTTCCTCACACAGTCTTCACTGCAAAATAATTCTATCTTAGCAAGTGAAAAACATCTGGAATATAGTTAACTTTATATATACTTTCCCAAAATAAGATTATAATAAAACCAAATTTACGATTTTCAAGCTTACTTCTAATCAAATCTTACAAAAAAAAAATTAAGCAAAAATGTTTTTTTTCTTATTGCCAGGTAATTTTGCTCATTTTAGGAATTTGTTTCTTGAAAGAAGCAAAATTTGCTGCCAGTAGAACAAGAGATTTACTTATTAACATTTGACTAGAAATAAGCTTACTAATCTTATCTGGCTTGTTTTAAACTTATTTTAATACATTATTGATTAATTGGCTTTTTAAAATTGTCTCTAGCATTTGTGTGAGCATGATTGTGCCCTGCAATGGTTTGACACCCCATCCACACCATTGCAGTACCCAACCTAGCACCCTTTGGGATAAGCTCCAGGCCTCCTATGACCCAGTACAGAATACATGCTATAGAAAATTAGTGAGTTGTTGTTTTTTTGTTTGTTTGTTTGTTTATTTGTTTGTTTGTTTTTGTAGTCATCCAGATCCTGCCATGAACTTCAGTTTCTCCAATTGCCACTTAACACTTAACGGCAGTTCTACCATAGTCACATAATGCAGGTCATTATAACATTGCAGGTCACAACATTCCAGTTACAAACTCTCGGACAGAGGCGAGCATCAACCTTAAAACCTTCATTGCTTTCTTCTAGCAGACAACAAGGTCGCATATTTATCTCTGTTTATATATATTTTTAGGGGGCTCCCACATTAAGGCTACTACTACCACTCAGCCGGGAGGGCCGAAGACTATCACGTGTTTCCTCCGAACCACGTGACGCCAGCCGACCGCATCTTTTCGAACTGCTCGCTCGCGCACCGCTGGGGGCGCCGTAACACACTCGGAGGACAGCGCTATCCGCTCCTTCCGCTGCGTGAGCTCACAGACGCCCCTGACTGGCTGTAGAGCCGTGATTAATGTGGCAGCACTAAGTACCTCTCGTCCCTCCCCTCTGAGAGAGCTCGGCCAATCAGCTCTCTCCAGACCTCTGGCTGCGAGAGGTTACAGCATCACCCGGGATTTGAACTAGCGATCTCTGGATGATAGGGCGAGCGCTTTACCACTGCGCCACTCGGAGGCCCCTCTGTTTATAATTTAATGATGATTTATAATCTTCCTAGGTCCTCACATAATAGCATGCCACACAAACAGAACCAGTCCTCTGTAATCTGGCCATAGCTGTCTGCAAAATTTTGTAATCTTTCCCAGATGGAAAAGCCTGCAGTTCAGAAGACATAAGAGTTTTTCATTTCTATTCTAAAATCAGTCATTTAGACCTGTTTCTGATGTTCTACTGGAGCAACCAATATTATTTGAAAAGTAAAGATATGTCCAATGTACAGTGATTCTTTTGTTGAAAACTGTATAATAGAGCAGTAAAAGACAGTGTGTGAATGTGTAAATGTTCTCCCGCAGACTGTTTCTTAAAGTTACTGAACACTTTCTCTCTCAGAGAAAATCTCTCTGCTAGAAATAAAGGGATGTGAATGTTCAGAGTGGCCTTTCTGTTATTGTTTTGTCTTAAATACAACGTCTAATATGAGCTGCGGCACACAGAGCTGTTCAAGTGCCGTTCAAGTTTATACACAACTGCTAAGTTCACAATAGAGATAAACAAATACATACTGTATATCAAAAGTAATTTCTCTATTAGATTGCTTGATTGTAATGTAACAGAGGAAAGCTGTAGCCTTCTGTCCTCAGTTCTCAGCTCAACCTCCTCCAGACTGAGAGAACTGAACCTGAGTCACAATAACCTGCAGGATTCAGGAGTGAAGCTGCTCTCTGCTGGACTGGAGAATCCACACTGTACACTGGAGAAACTCAGGTCAGATCATCACACACTTTGTAGTTAACTACCCACAGCCACAGATATGTACTTAGTGGACATGAGGCAGCTGATTTATAGATGATGTCATGTGTAAAGTTCCAGGAGGGAACACTATCTAAACAGTGTTTGGGATGCGGTAGCTCTTCTCAATAGCAACAACAGATGGAGTATCCTGTGTTGAGAAGATCTATAGTATGAGCATCAAGACTTTGTAACTTTAAGTGCCCAGGATTAAACTGAATGAACAACAACCACAGCAACCTCACAATCTTACAAAGCAGCAGCCTTTAGTTTTTTGTCCCTTTTCAAAGTGTACTTGTACCAATTGGTAAGTTTTCACTGTTTTATATGTGAAGTTAAAACTTTTGTGGTTCTTTGAAAAACCTTAAAAACAACTACTAACTATTTATTGTCTGTAAATCTTGTGATACACCTAACAAACAAACTATCATCACAGCTGACTGTGGATTTAAAATGTAATCTGAATAAAATGGAGGTGGAAAAAAAGGGGAGGAAGGCTATACATCCCTTTCAGCTTCGCATTACAACTGTGAAGGTTTTGTCTGGTGCATGTTCTCGGTGTGTTAAGTCTGAGAAGGTTTTCTTTCCTGCAGGATGTCTGAGTGCAGGATTACAGATGCAGGTTGTGCTGCTCTGGGTACAGCTCTGACATCAAACTACTCCTCACACCTGAGACACCTGAGTCTACAGAAGGATCCACTAAGTAAGCTGAAGATCTTATGGTTAGTTACAGTTAATGCTGTATACTATTGGTTTAACTAGACTAGTTCTTGATGACTCAAGACATCTATTTCTTCAATAGTTGAAGAAAAAAAAAAAAAAAGAAAGAAAACCTTCCCAACTGTGTTTAACTGATTGCACTTAGTTAGTAACCTAGTGTAAGTATCTATCAAATGATGGAAACTTCAAAGCACTTTTGTAAGTAGCTCTGGATAAGAGAGTCTGCCAAATGCCTAAACGTAAATGTAGTTCATAAACCTAAAACCAGTTATTAAACTAGAACACAGGAAAAGAGGAAAGCAAAAAGGTCAGAACTCTAAACAACCTTATTATCTGACCTGATGTTGTTTCTTAGTTCAGCTATAAAATGAGCTGTGCTTGACCAATACGCTAATCTCTGTTCAATTCAATTCAGTTTTATTTGTAAAGCAATTTTAACAATGGTCATTTTCACTATGCAGCTTTACAGAATAATAAAGAAATCTCTCTACAACTCTACTTCTCTGATTACAGTTCTGTTAATCTAAAATCTAGCAATTTAACAGAAACACAGATATTAATCGTCATTTTAAATGTGTTTATCACAAATCACATTTCACACAAGACCAAGATGCCATAATTCATGTTTGTGTTAGGAATGAGGGTAGAGACGGATGCAAATGCGTGTAACAGCAGAAATTTATTGCTAAACTCCAACAAACAAAGGTACGAACAACAATTGTAGGGTCAGGGGCAAAACTCAAAATCTTTATACAAAACCGTGGTCAAAAGCCGAATATCCAAAATGCAAACCGAAGGCTTGGTAAATTTAGGCGAGAAGGTACTAAACAATACTTGTTGCAATGTTTTTGAGTGGCCTTTGTAATTGTGGGAAGTGAGGAACAGGTGAGTTCAGTCAGAACTCCGGTGAACAAGACCGTGTGCATGCACGTTGGGTGTTGTAGTTTTTTGTGGCGGCCATATTTGTAGTCCATGATGCATACTGGGAAATGGAGTTTGAGACCTGTTCCTCTGGTTCTCTCACAGTCTGGCTGTTGAGTTCACTTTTAAAGCTCTGTAGAGCCTTTGCAAAAATGACCATTGTTAAAATTTCTATACAAATAAAATAGAATTGAATAGAAATTTGTGTATTGGTGAAGCAGAGATTATTTTATAGCTGAAATGAGAAAAATAAGGTCAGCACGGTAGTTAAAGGCAAATATAGTTAGTTTGTCTTGCTAACATCCATGACTCATGCGCTACCATGTAATAAGTTCGATAAAGTTTAGCTAAGGTAATATTTCACAGGCACAGGCTAAGGTAATGGAGAAACGAAAGCTGACTACAGTAAAGAGAATGATGTCATCAGAATCGCCACACTGATTTGCATACATTTGACACTAGGCGTTGTAGATGAATAGGATAAACAAAACAACTAGAGCAAATAACTATCACCATTTACAACGTTTCTTTAGAAAAATAAAATAATTATTATGCCCTTTTCCCAGAGTTTTCCCTGTCCCTCAAAATGTCTGTGCATATCCCTGAATGTTCATAGTTTAATTTAAGTAAGGTGTAATGGTTGACTTTGTTACTGTTACTGAGTATAGAACATAAGTACGGCTGTGTTTTGTGACTGTCTCCTGTCTGTACCTGTAAATAGAAGGCTGTCGATAAACAAGCAAACAGAAAGTGAAAATGAGCGCCTTTTGTTCCTTAACCAGGACTGTCAGGACAATGTAGATTTGCAACTCCCTGCTTTACATTCAAATCAAATCAAATCAAATCAAATTTGATTTGAATTGTGGTAGAATGGGAGGCCTTTGTTCTCTCCACCTGCCTCACAAAGCACTCACTGTCTGACGACTGTGTTAGTGTTTTAACATCTTTTCTAGTATCTTATAAAGACTGCCATATCATCTGCATAAGCAAGTAATATCATATTCCCCTGGAGCCACTGAGAGACATTTCCTGAGCTTACTCTTAACAGGAAGGGTTCAATACTGTGCCTTGCAAAAGTTTTTTTTTTTTTTTTACTTTTCCACATTTAAAGAGTTGATAGATAACAGAGAGAGAGATAGATAACAGTTAGCAAGCAGGGACTCCGGTAGGACTAACTATAACATCATCACTAAAAGGAGGAGCCAGAAGGAAACACAGACATGAGGGGGAACTGAGATTGTTTACTAAGCACACAATGGAAACCTGTCTGTTCAAGTCTAAACATAGGTTCAAAACAGCTAACTTCTGCACGAAGAGGGCACACTGACATACACTACAATACATATTTATATATATACATACACACACACAGTCTTATGCACAAGTTTAGGCACCCCTTGATAAATAACAGATTTTGGTGATTTTTTTAAATTGAAATAATGTTAACACAGTCTCTCTAGGAAATGGAAAAAATGCACAATATTTTCAGCAAACACTGATGCATAGTTACTTCTTATGCCATAAATTGAACAAAAATAAAAACATTATTGTGGCACTGTGCAAAAGTTTGGGCACCTTAAAAGTTCAGCAGTCTCAGATGACCTTAATCAGCTAGTTAGATCTGATGCATGGCAACAGCTGATGCATGGCAACAGCTGATGCATGGCAATTAGTAAATGCCAATTTCAAAGCTTTACAAATCCTTTGACTCTTCAGACCTTGTACACTCACTTGCAGACACTCAACAACCCTGGGTTCCTCTAAGCAGCTGTGTAAGACTCTGAAAATGAAAGTTATTGATGCCCACAATGCAGGAGAAGCTACAAGAAGATAGCAAAGCGTCGTCAGCTTGCAGTTTCCACAGTGAGAAATGTAATTAAGAGATGGCAGTTCAGGGGAACTGTGGAGGTCAAGATGAGATCTGGAAGACCAAGAAAACTCTCGGAGAGAACTGCTCATATGCTGGTCAGAAAGACAAATCAAAAGCCCCATTTGACTGCAAAAAACCTGCAGGAAGATTCAGCAGACTCGTGGAACGGTGCACCACCACTCCTAAGACCTTCATGGAAGAGTCAGCAGAAGAAAACCTATGAGAAAACCTTGAAATCCACTATGGAATACCTCAAGAGAGGCAAGCTGAAGGTTTTGGAACGGCCATCACAGTCCCCTGATTTAAATCATTGAGAATTTGAGGCCTTGCCTTGCCTCATCTATACCACTTAATCCTGTATTCAGGGTCACAGGGGGCCTGGAGCCTATCCCAGGGGACTTAGGCAGGGTACACCCTGGACAGGGTGCCAATCCATCGCAGGGCAAACTGAAAAATTTTGGGTAGACCATAAAAGATCTGTACATGCAAGACCAAAGAATATTACAGAACTAGAAGCCTGACACCAGGCTCTTTAGAGAGATGGGTCTGCTGTTTATTGACAGAGGATTTGCCTTGACATTCGCTGTGATTCATCTAACTCTCTCCAGTCACAGGCTGTTTTGAAAACTTAATCAACAGTATTAATCTACTTTGGTATCTTGGCCAATATATCTCACAATTTGTCAGATCGTATAGTGGTTGTTTTCTTATTTTGTTACACATACCAGCAGTTTATTGACGGAGTACAGACAGTTAATACACACACCTTCAGATTCGCTATGATTCATCTGGAGGACGTAAAATAAAATGCATTTTACCTTAACAGTAACTGCAATTCTTATACAGAAGGACAACATCATTCTGAAGTTTGCAGACGACCCCGCTGTGATAGGACGCCATCACTGGCAGGGACGAAGCAGCCTACAGGATGGAGGTGTGGCCAGTCTAATAACATGGTGTGTGGATAACAACCTCTCCCTCAACACGGACAAGACTAAGGAGAGGAGACTGGACATGAGAAAGGAGAAAGGACTTTATTGACCACTGTTCATCCGGGATCTCGAAGTGGAGAGGATGAGCAGCTTCAAATATCTAGGCGTCCACATCAGTGACAACCTCACTTCTACCAAACACTTGCATAATTTGCACACTACATCTGTTTTTCCGGTGTTTATACCCAATTCTGATTCTGATACAAACCACAGCAGTGAAAGACAAACTGTAAGTGAAAACCAGAAGCAATGAAAAAAAACATCATATGAGCATAAGTAAATAAGGACACTAACATGGATTATTTCTACTGAGTAAACCTACCACAAATTAGGTAACATTAACTCATGAATCTCATACATACAATAAATTTAAAAACATTCCCAAAACACTAAAGTGTTAATAAAACTAAAGCTCAAAGTTTATCACTGCCAGGTGAATGACAAATTGTGATGCATTATTATGAACCAGACTTGCAGGTTTGTACACTTCCACTTTCTGTTACTGTCCAGAGAGAGAGAGTTACTCCACCCACTGAAGCTACAAATCAAACCAGTTTCCTGGGCTGTGCCTCTTTGGACCTAAAGTCTCCTGGATGCCACACAGTGAGTAGATTTACATTTATATATAAATATATAAGACTAAAGAAAAGTAAACAATGTATCTGTTTAATAATACAGTCAGATTAGATGTTTTAGCTTTGTGTTTAAATTTAACTCCACAGTACAGCATGATTTACAAAAGAAACTGAGATTGGCCAGGACGAAATATAGCAAGGGTTTATTATGTATTTCACTGAGTGTAAGATTAATGATAAACACTTCAAATGAGTTAAACCTGGGCCTTGTTTTCTGGGTAATAGTAAGAAAATTATTGTAGATGGTTGCAATTATATATACACACACACAAGTCACATGCTTTCAGTTTAAACATACAGATAATCTCTTCACATTATTTTCTCCAACAATAAAAGCCTTACTGCATTATTTACAGAGAGGGTGTGTTTACTTTACACGCCCTCAACAACATCACATAATTTCCCAGAAATGCAAATGAGAAATGCACTGAGAAGACTTTATGATTTACTGTAGTTTACTCTCAAGCCATAAATTTTATTTTTTTTAGCTCTGTACTTCTGTACTGTGTAGTCACATACACAATCATACACAATACACTATACAGTGAAATGTTTATAAGACATAGACAGAGAAAATAGAATTATGCTAGACATTTATGCTAGAAAATGCAATAAAGTTGAAGATTGAATTTGCAACAAAATAAAAGTTACAATTTTACACAGAAAAAGGTTTACAAAATGAAAGTGTAAGATGTGGGCGCGGCAGTAGCACTCAGCGGCCGCTTCAGAGCCAAAATTGTGCTACTTTGTTTACTTCGTGTCATAGTGCGTTTATTTTATCCAGTATATGGACATCGGTGCAACCGGTGATCATATTTACCACCGCCAGACAGTTTTGGAACTCAATAACCTGGTCAAATTAATTCAATTTGAGCTACGTGAGAAGCTACGCAACCTCGGCTTGCTTTGGGAACCAATTCAATTCTATTTGTATAGCGCTTTTAACAATTTTCATTGTCGCAAAGCAGCTTTACACAATCAAAAGAATTATTTAAGTTTGTATGAAATGTGAATGTGTATGAATCAAAAAATGGTCAGATTGTCCCTGATGAACGAGCCGAGGGCAACAGTGGCAAGGAAAAACTCCCTTGAGATGGCAGTAGGAAGAAACCTTGAGAGGAACCGGACTCAACAGGGAACCCGTCCTCATCTGGGTGAAACAGAAAGCAGGAATTGATGTGCATTCATACTGTGTGTTGGGTGACAGGCGGTTCAGTATAACAGTTATTAATAAATGTTAATTGATGTTAATATGGAGTTCAAGTAGTTATTGGAGGCTCGGGTAGACTTGTAGGAAATTCCAGCCTTGAACTATCGAGCGACTGCAGCCAAATCCACAGAGAAACGCCCGTCAACGTCATCCATGTGACAAGATCTCCAACCAGAAGCAGGGCACCAGGATGAGTCAGGCAGGTCCAGAGGGCAGAGGGAGTCTGGATCAATGGCAGCTCAAGAACGACATGTATAGCTCGACAGAGAGAGGGAAAGTGAGAGAGGGAGAGAGAACAGGAGAGGGGAGAGCAAAAGAGGAGAGATAACAGTTAGGTCTGGTCACAGTCACATAATGTATAGGGTGAATGTTTATTTAGTGTAGAGTGCAAGCAGGGACTCCAGCAGGACTAACTATAACAGTATAACTAAAAGGAAGAGCCAGAAGGAAACACAGACATGAGGGCTCCCTGTAAAGCAACCAATCACCTCACCAACAAACATCGACAAACCTGAGTAATCAGCATCTAAACATACCAGTTCACCAAATTACTCTACATCCATGAGTCAAGTCAAGTCAAGTCAATTTTGTTTATATAGCGCTTTTAACAATTGACATTGTCGCAAAGCAGCTTTACACAATAAAAAGAAGTAAGTCTGTATGCAATGTGTATGAATCAAAATGATAAGATTGTCCCTGATGAGCAAGCCGAGGGCGACGGTGGCAAGGAAAAACTCCCTGGGATGGTAATAGGAAGAAACCTTGAGAGGAACCAGACTCAACAGGGAACCCATCCTCATCTGGGTGATAACGGATAGCAAGGATTGATCAGCATAATAATGTGTACTGGAAGTTCAGTGTAACAGGAGATGTGTTAAAATTAAAAGGAGTCCAGTTTGTTCCTGGAGGCTCAGGTAGACTGTAGGAGATTCCAGTCCTGAGCTATCGAACAACTGAAGTCTCAGGGCCCTAGAGCATCAATCAATGATAGGACAGTCTTAATGGAAACCATCCCCAGCCACCATACAAATCCAGGCAGACCACACGGGGCATCCATGCGACGAGATCTCCAACCAGAAGCAGGACTCCAGGACCAGTTAGACGGGTCCAGAGGGAAGAGGGGTCTGGATCACTGGTAACTCAGGAGCGAACATGTATAGCTCGACAGAGAGACAGGGAGAGGGAAAGGAGAGAGGGAGAGAGAGAGAGAGAGGAGAGAGCAGAAAAGGAGAGAACAGAAAATAAGGAGAGACGGCAGTTAGGTATGGTCACAGTCAACATGTATAAGATGAATGTATATTAGTGCAAAGTGCAAGCAGGGACTCCGGCAGGACTAACTATAACAGCATAACTAAAAGGGAGAGCCAGAAGGAAACACAAACATGAGGGCTCCCTGAGATGTAAAGCAACCAATCACCTCACCGTCAACAAACCTGAGTGAACAATGAGAGTGGGG
>JAAGKR010011398.1:0-19535 GCA_011419295.1 Clarias macrocephalus
ACGACCCTGAATACAGGTTAAAGCGGTATAGACGGTGAGTGAGTGAGTGAGTAGCTTCACATTTCTTAAACCACCATGTCAGAAGACATATCCTGTGGTTGTGCCAAAGATGTTACTCTGTTTTAGAAGAGTTAAATTATTGGCCTGCATCAAGAAGGAAAACAACTAAGGAGATTGCTGAAATGACTAAACCTTGGTTAAAAACTGTCCAACACATATTAATAAAACCTGGAAAGATAATGGTGAACCATCACCTTTGAGGAAGAAATATGCTTAAAAAAGAACAAAAACATAAAAAAAAAATAAATAGAGCTCATGTCTATGTTTAATAGTGAAAGTAAGAGCATTAGCACACACTCAGGGACTCAGGGATTGAAAGTTAAACGCCGTGGAGCCTTAAGAAAACCACTTATCAGTGAGACTAATTGGAAAGAGAAAAGGTTTCAAAAGGTAGGGACATAAAGAATGGACTGTCGAGAATTAAAAAAGATCATGTGGTCTGATGAGTCCATATTTACCCTGTTCCAGAGTGATGGGGATCACGAGAGGTAGAAGTGATGCACCCATCATGTCTAGTGCCTGCTGTACAAGCCTGTTGGGGGCAGTGTTCTGATCTGAGGTTGCTTCTGTTGGTCAGAAAAATAAGGTCAGCTAATGACCTGAAATGTACTGAATAAGCAGGTTCTTCCATCAATGGATTATATTTCTTAACCCTTTCTTTCCATTTTGGTTTCCACTGCAGGTTTTATGTAAGTTGCGGCAGAAGGTCAAAGTAGATTTGCTTTTAGTACTTCTGCAATATATTCAGCAGATCTTGGGTGCAGCCACATGTCCAATACTGATGGAGCATTGTTGAGTGTTGAATATATGATGCATTGTCTAGTTTTATCCCTTGATTGTGTGGTTGTGTACTTAACACAAATCTTTTATTTATTTTACTTTGTTTGCTTTTTAGTATTATGGCTGAATGGTTGCTTGAGTGTCACAAAACTGAATAATGAATGGTAGAAGTATTGTTTAGTTTTATTATATTAAAAAAATCGTTTACAAAAGGAAGTTTTAAATTATTTATGATTTTATAGTTTGTTGAATTTTTAAATATTTCTTTTTAGTAATGGATTCTGTTTTCCCTTACAGGGAGGCACAATTACCGTTTATTTTACTGTTTAATTTGTGTGTATTTTGTGTTGATTTTCGGTTTGTTTATTTCGAATTTTGGATTTTTTTTTTTCAGATGTGGCCTCAGTTTCCTCAGATCAACCCACCTGACATAATTAAGACTCTTGAATCAGATTTCACAAATCACACTGCAGATGATAATCCAGTTTCTCAGGAAGAGGAAGTGGAAACAGATATAAGGCAGAAGGAAGATGGCCACTATGAACTCCCGCTTTCTTTCAGGACAGACAAACCTAAGCTTGCAGACAATAAACAGTGTGCAGTTCAAAGGCTCAGCTCATTAGAACTACGACTGAGGAGAAATTAAAAATATTATAAGCATTATGTTAACTTTATGAATGACATCATAAGCAGAGACTTTTTATTAAATGTCACGTTGTATATTTATTAATATTTTAATTAGAAATATGAATATTTCTATTTCAATAACTTTCAGGTCTGATTGTCTTAAAATCTATTCACAAATATGTGGCCATCTGTTCTGCAGAAGAAGAATAAATATTATTACTTTGCTCATTTGCACATATTTTTATAGAGATTTTATTGATTTTATTGCAATTACCTTCAGGTCATGTTACCTATTACCGCAAATCTACTCTACAATGTGTGGTCCCCTGTCCTGCAGAGGGCACAACCTTTTCTATTTAATGTTATCACTTTGCTTATTTATTAATAATTAATAATCAATAATTCTATATTTTATTTCAATAACTTTCAGGTCATGCGACCTAATGCCTCAAAATCTATGCTAAAATGTATGGCCCCCTGTTCTGCAGAGGGCACAACTTTTTTATTACATTTTATCACTTTGTATATTTTTAAGAATTTTTTAAAAGAATTATTAATTTATTCCAATAACTTACAAATCATGTGACCTTTTGGCACAAAATCTCTTCTAAAATATGTGACCACATGTTCTGCACAACCTTGTTTATTAACTTTTATCACTTATGCGTATCTATTAATATCCAATGTTGAAATACAGTTCCAAGCAACAATGAAGGCTCAAGCATCTTGCGTAGAAAGACAGTGGTCACAGTGGGCACTTAAACATTTAAAGGGGGCATACCAATACCATTATGACATGATTTTATAATGGGGGAATTTTATGTCAAGACTTCCAAAAAGCCCAGGATGCTGGAGAAAAGCATCACATAATAATGTCACTGTAAAGCGTTAGGCAGGGCAGGCCAGAACACAGACACAGGAAACACACACACACACACACTGACGGAATCAGTGCTTTAACAAGGAACCACTAATTACACTTGCTTTTGCTTTAAGCGCATGTACTGTTTATTATAACACACATGTGCATGAGCGTAAAGCAAAAGCAAGTGTAATGGATGACTTTCACACACACACACACACACACACACACACACACACACACACACACACACACACACACACACACACACACACACACACACACACATGAGAAGAACCATTGGCTCAGTTGTAATCACGTGATGCTCTGTGTCAAAACAAGAAGCGCATGCGTGCTACATGATACTCAATGATACTTGAGACTTAATAAAAAAAAAAAGTTTCTGCCCTCTGCAGGACAGGTGGTCATACATTTTAGAAATAATTTTGTGCTCAAAGGTCACATGACCTTGAAGTTATTGAAATAAAATTATTCATATTTCTATTAAAAAGTGTGAATAAATATGAAAAAAAAGGTTGTGCCCTCTGCACGGCAGGTGATCACACATTTGAGAATAGAATGTGAGCCAATAGGTCGCATGACCTGGGAGTTATTGAAATAGAATCAAATAAATTACAATAAAAATAATTAATAAATATGCAAAGTGATAAAATTTAATAAAACAATTTGTGCCCTCTGCAGAACGGGGGCCACATATTTTAGAATGCATATCATTTAGAATAGATTTTGAGGCAATAGGTCACATGACCTGAAAGTTATTAAAATAAAATGATTGATTATTAATTATTAATAAATATGCAAAGTGATGATATAGAATGAAAAAGGTTGTGCTCTCTGCAGAACGGCGGGGGGGCACATTGTATAATAGATTTTGAAGCAATATTGTATCGTAGTAAAGTTGGTTTTATATTTACATATTCATTTAAAATATTACTCCATATCCTATCCCATTAGTACTGCCTGATAAAGTAATAATCTCTAAAAATTACAGCAACCGTTTTTTTTTATTTTAAACATTAACATACACATTGGAATTACTGATAATTAAATATATTTAAAACTATAGGGAGTTAACAGTCAAAATACTGTAAGTTAATTATGCAAATGGGCCTATTAAAATGAGCCATTTAAAAGTTTTAACTTTTCTGTATGTTTTTATAACTGCAAGAGAGTTACATGTTTATCATATTCAAAATTCAATATTTTTAAGACCACAAGATGTTGATTGCTCCACCATGCATTTGCACCTACAACACTCTTGAAGTTCTTAAATTAGATGTTATGGAACCAGATTGTTTCACCATGTGTAATAGCGCCTGACCTATAACAGCTAGAGAGGCTACCCATATACATACATGTATAATCACACACACACACACACACACACACACACACACACACACACACACACACACACACACACACACACAAGTCTGGCATTTCTAGATTCCAGTGTGGCAACGTACTTGCTTTTTGATCTTCCAGAAGTTGAACAAAAGGGAAAATCAATATCATTCTACGTTTTTGTTGGTGTGCTGCATTTTGTGATGATCCCTAAATCATTTAAATGTATGTATATGTGGGTATCTTATTTGCTGGTTTATTTAAGCAGCTATTGAAGTCGGAAATGTGAATATGTGAATATAAAACCAATATTACCGTGGTAGCTAAAACCATGTTACATCTGTTTTAGCACAAATTAACTCATCACGTCTATCAAAAATCTAAATACTAATTTATTTTAAGATGTGTATGAATATTTTCTCAATAAGAAGGCTCATTGAGTATCGAGAGAGTCACGCAGTGAGGGGGAGACTGAACATGGCCTGACATGTGAACTGACGTGACCAGTCAGTACATGACAATCAAGCTAATGATTTTCTTTATCCTTTTTCGAAATAATGGACTATTAAATCTGAATCTGTAACCACTGTGAATCTGTGAATACTGAACCCAACAAGGCCCAGAACTGACTTTTTCTCCCCCCAAATCACAAAAACTTGCTTGTTTTTGTATACACCATAGGACTTAGCAGACTTAGAAGCATGTATTGTTTACTACTACAGTCACTCCAGTGTGGATAATACATTATAATGATAAAACATCCAGCAAGACGCCGCCAACCCAGATCAACCAGATCACCTTCCACTGCATTCACTGTCTCATGTTCCAACAAAACACCCCGACCACTGGAACACCAAAAACACAAAGAACTGATTAAGAGTAAAGAAAAAGAACTGAAAGGCACCAATTACGGACTGAATGACCAATTCACAGACAAAACAATAAACGCGCATCTCTGATTGTGGACAAATTATATATTTAAGAACAACTTTACTGTGACTCTAACATCACTCCATGGCTTTCCTGATCTACATGACAGCCATATAATAATACCAATAACACAACTCAAATCGGTCAGATATAGACTTCTTTCTAAACAACCTCAAACTGCCAGCACTATCCCAAGAACATGCAGTCTAGATGCACCCCTCACTACAGATGAAATCCATATAAGCACTAAATAAAATGCCCAATAATAAATCACCTGGACCTGACGAATTTCCACCAGAATTCTATAAAGAGTTCCGGCAAATTTTATCACCATTATTTCACAGAGTAATTACAGAAATTAAAGCTCCCTCAACAATACCAGCAGTCATGAATACAGTTGTCATGAAACCTCTACTAAAACCCAATAAGGACCCAACCCACCTTTCCAGTTACCGCCCCTTTCACTCATCAGTACAGATTATTATGTTGATTATGATTATTATGTATGCAAATAATTATCAAAGCACACCCACCAGAATAGACACAGTCACCGCAATGTTAATCCACCCAGACCAAACAGCATTCATCAAAAACAGGAATCCCTCAGACATTCGGTCCGTTTGTTGTACGTCGCTAACTCAGTTAGCTGGATTTGATTGTCGTGGATTTGTCCTGATCTTGGATTGTTTCGTTCTTCGATGCGCATCTCGCACTTGCTGTCATAGCAACAGGCTCGGAAGCAGATTTATTTCATGTAAACAGGATTTAGGCTGCGCTCCTGGCGCATTATTATTGGTTGAAATGGTGAGGTCACATCTGATTGGTTAAAGAGCATGACTGACGTGGACTGACGTGGGAAAAGAAAAGTATCTTGCACATATACAGTACAGACCAAAAGTTTGGACACACCTTCTCATTGAAAGAGTTTTCTTTATTGTGTTCTTTAGCCCAAACACGTCTCTTCTGCTTGTTGCCTGTCCTTAGCAGTGGTTTCCTAGCATATATTCTACCATGAAGGCCTGATTCACACAGTCTCCTCTTAACAGTTGTTCTAGCTAGTTGTCTGCTGCTAGAACTCTGTGTGGCATTGACCTGCTCTCTGATCTGAGCTGCTGTTAACCTGCGATTTCTGAGGCTGGTGACTCGGATGAACTTATCCCCCGCAGCAGAGGCGACTCTTGCTCTTCCTTTCCTGGGGCGGTCCGCATGTGAGCCAGTTTCTTTGTAGCGCTCGATGGTTTTTGTGACTGCACTTGGGGACACTTTCAAAGTTTTCCCAATGTTTCGGACTGACTGACCCTCATTTGTAATGACCCACTTGTTTTTCTTTACTTAGCTGCTTTTTTTCTTGCCATAATACAAATTCAAACTCTTTGAATGAGAAGGTGTGTCCAAACTTTTGGTCTGTACTGTATATGAATGGATACATTTAAAACATACATACAGTATATGTATACATCTGTGTGTGGCTGTGGTAATCATTCGTGTGTTAATCTCCATGTGTGTCTAATAATATGTAACATTTTATCCCCCGATTGTGTCTATATAAGAGGAGGTTATTTTCTTAAATCTGTCGCAGCCATGTCTTGTTCGTTTATGAGATAGCAACCAGTTACTGAAGGTGTGAGGATTATTCGCAGAGTTTTTCACATTCCTCGTGTATTGCGTGATAGACAGGATCCTTTAGCACATCATGACAATATACTTCTTACTATACTTGTTCTTGTACTTCACTTTTACTTGTTCCCATGTTCGCATGAGTCCACTGCTAACTCTGACATTAAAGATGACAAAAACAACAATTAATACAAATAGGATGCGAGAACACATACATATACACATACATAAATAAAAATAACATATCAAGGAACATGCAACATGGTGTCACAGTTACTGCTTGCCGGACGAAAGAGAGGCATGATAGCAGAGGTGAGGTGAACAAAAGGATTTTAATGAACACAGAAACGATGGAAACAAAAGGAACAGAACATGAACTTAAACCCAGAATGAGCTAAACATGGAGCTACACTGAACTAGACATTACAAACAGACAGAGAGAGACAGACCGACTAGGAGAACACAGAGCTAGGAACACAAAGTTAGGAAAACAGAACCAGGGAGAACACAGAACCAGGGAGAACATGGAGCTAGAAAGAACATACCAGAACAAACAGTAACCCTAGACGAACAGATGCAAGACAAGACTAAACTGAACTCAGGAACATTTATAACAAAACACTAATTAGCAACCTCAGTTCAGGTGAGCGCCACATCACCTGACCAAGGTGCATTCTGGGGATTTGAGTCTTTTACAGAAAAGAACACAAAGAAAACAGAAAAAAAAACAAAGGAAGTCTCTGATCCCTAGGGGTGATCCCTGACACATGGGCAGCACTCACACATTTAATAATTAATGTTATTTTAAAATATCTTTATTAAAGTTTTAAATTATCCATAACCCTCTAATAAAAGCTCTTGTCCACTTGAGAAAAATTGAGCTGCTCTTTTGCCATTTCGTCAACCAATCGAAGGGGTTGTGATCAGTGTTTCTACTGTCGATGCATATCGCCTTTAAAACCAAAGCGCAATAATCCTAGACAACTCAATCCAGCTATACTAATTATCAACAACAGGTGTGCTCGAAGAACCAAATTAGCCACATCGTAATTAGCATGATGATCTCATCTTAGATGTGTCAATTCATCTCGGATGTGTCAAGTGACGTACGAAGAATGGACCCATTGTCTGTAGACCATTTAACTTAATCTTTCACAACAAAAACAAACCAAAACCACAATAGTATCATTAGATGCAGAAAAAGCATTTGATAAGGTAAACTGGTCATTTCTCTTCGTCATCCTACAAGGTTGGTTTCGGGGGGAATTCATCCAATGGATAGAAACATGATACACTTCACCAAGGGCCACAATAACCACAAATGGGCCACCTCACAAAGTTTCACAATTCCCTGGGGAACCAAACAAGGATGCACGCTCGTCCTGTCCTTATTTGCCATCTTTAAAGAACTAGCGGCAGCCATATGACAAAACATTAAAATTAAATGAAATCAGGACACAGATTCACAACATAAAATTAGTCTTTATGCAGGTGACATATACATTTACAGAACCCCTACAATTCACTAAATTTAACATTGTTAACTCATTTTCCAAAATAACAAACTACTCTATAAACTGGAATAAATCAGTTATACTCCCACTATCTGAACATGCTTGGGAATCTGCAGCTCAGGTCATGTTCCCAATTCATATAGGCAACATTATAGGCAAAAATCATAAGGTGGCCTTGGCAAATTTTCAACACTACATTTTAGTAACACAACTACAATACATAGTCAAATAGATTCAAAAGGATAATACACTCTCAGAAATAAAGGTACAGTTTTGTACTAATGACGGTACAAACCATTGTCACTGGGGCAGTACCTTTCAAGGGCGCAGATTTGTACCAATTCTGTTTGTACCATCAAGGACATTATATGTACAATAGGCAACCAAAATGCACCTTTTGTTTCATAAACTTGCTGGTACATTATTGTACCTTAATCAAAGGTACAAATCTTGTCCTTGAATGTACCACCCCAGTGACAAGCCCTTTTGTACCTTAATTGTGATGTGTTCCTTTGCGAACTATAAAAAAGTAAATTTCCTATTGAATAAGACATTCAATCAATTTATTATCAGTGACTATGACATGTATTAAATGCATATGTTTGAATACTTAGATTACAGTAAAATATTCTGTAAAAATATTTCAGGCTTACAATAAACAAGTATTTAAACTAAATAAAACACTTCTATTAGTTGAAAAACCTTCACAAAATACAATCACACTAAAATTGTATAGTATGTAAAATACAATTTTCCATCTATTTTTTTTACAATACTTTTCACAATACTTGAAACTGTTCATGATACTTAAACTTTTAAATTCATTTTTACCCACTTTTCATAAAATACCATTGCATTTACCCAACATTCTTTCAGACAGAAATTAAATAAAAAGCATATATAATAAAATGGCTTACATAATTGCATGAAAAGCTAAATAAAGTAATTTCAGAAATCCCTTAGGGGCCTGCATGTGTTTCGAGGCACTGAAGAGGTTCTGACATGTTCCTTTGTGTATTTTGGAGAAAATAACAGTTATGTGTGGTTATTGAAAAACAACAAAAAATAAATAACTGAAATATGACCACAAACCACGTTCATAACATTTGTGTACAAGACTTTTGTGACCTGGATCTTATGGTCTAGAGCTTTTGCTTCAAAATGATGTGTTAATCATCTTGATCACTCATTCACAGAAACCAATATATTCATTTACATTTTCCAAGACTCCTTTTGTTTAAATAGGCCATAAGCAGGGAGGCATGAATGATCATGAATAATGCTGTAATTCACACCAGAGAAGACAAAGACCTGCATAATGAACCTTTCAATCAGGTATGTGACAGAGGGAAGTGCTACAGGATATAATTTGAGGACAAAATAAACATTTTTGTTTGTAGTTTATTCAGAATGTAGTTACCTGACAGGCAAAATAACTCAGATAAAAAAGCTCACTCTTACACCCTATACATAACTTATTCACTCACCATGAAAATATCCAAGACTGAGTGGACTTCTGGACACAGAAGTCACATTTATGGCATAAATATTGACATACAAAAACACACAGATATCTTGCATGCCTCATTACACAATATGTGAGTCACCAAGGAATTTAGTGAGAATTTACTAATGACTAGATAATTAACACACTAACATCTGTGTACACACAGCCCAAAGAATTCTCGCAGTTTGAGCATCCACAGTTCATCTCACCAAATGTAAATTGTGGGGATGCAGCTTTTACATGCGTATCGTATTCGCACTAAAAGTGGAAAACGAGCATCTGCAAACTCATACAGAACATACTTTCTAACTTTCTAAATAAATAAGTAACAAAAACCAACATACTTCAAAGTATCTATAAGTATAAAGCCTGAACTGAACTATAATTATATACATTTATATTTCTTATAGTTAATTTTACAGTACTTTAAAGTTCTTCATGAGATAAGGATAAGGATCTCATAATTATGAGATATTAAGTCATAATTATTGCTACAACCTGCTGGGGGCAGGTTGTTTGTTGTTGCGTGTGTATATATGTATTCCATGTGTGCAGGTCAGTCCATTCTTGCAAGAGACTTGCAACTCTCCCGTGTCTCTCCACCAGCTTGTGTGATTGTCTCCGCCCCGATGACGTCATCATTGGTCGACAGTATTTAACCACTCCAGAAGCCAGTGCTGGTAGTGGCTTTTGACTATTCAGCATATTCTTTGTCTGTTGTGTTGCTGTGTTTGGTTCAATTTATTTGGTCTACTGGTCTGCCCTTGGGGCTTAGTAATCTTGGGAAACTTGTAAATGTAAACGTCTAACTTGTTGTGTAAGGTGTTAGTGTTTAATGTATATATTTCTTTTTTCTCACCGGTTGTAGGGGTGTGGCTGCCATTTTGTTTTGTTGTGTGTGGGAGGGTTTTTTCTTCACTGTTTATGGATAGGGAGTTAGGGTAGCAAATTGTGTTTTATTTCTGTTTTCCTTTGCAGGGAAGTTAGAGCTTTTTCTTTTTCTAGAGTTTTTTTGTTTGTTATTTTGGCCTTGGCCCACCCTGAAGTTACACCGGGTACCTTGTAAATATTGCTTCCTTCAAATATAATTTACACTCTACTACGTGTGCATCTTTCTTGAGTTCCTTAAGTTCCTCTCTTTCCCCAGCTTTAATATCGCTGTGCGGCCCAACCCTAGACTGGATCGTAACATTATGAGATACGTCATAATTATTATATATTAAGTCATAATTATGAAATAATTCCTGTGCTTCCGCTTCCATAGTTTTGTGTGTTGATTTTGTTACTTATTGTTTAATTTCAAAGGTTCTTTTTGTAGAAAGTTCATTTGCTTTGGTTGTGCAGGACCTCACGGACTGTCACTTTTCCCAGGCAACACACATCATAACCACTAGATGGTGCCTGTCATTTGATGACGTGAGGTTAGATTCAATAACGTATATTCAGACTTTCAATCAGTGTATTCAGAGTTTTCATTCAATATTCAAGTTTCATTCATTCTCCTATGAATAATTGCCTAAATGGCATGCCATTTTATATTCACATACACAGTGACAAGAAAAAGAATGTGAGCCTTTTGGAATTTCATGTTTTTCTGCATTAATTTATCATAAAATGTACCTGATCTTCATTAAATCTAATATGGTCAAATATAATGTTCCTAAAATATTAACACAAACACAAATTAGATCTTTTCACGTCTTTATTGAGAATAACCATAAAAGCCAATCATTGTCAATCCTTGAGTTAAAAAAGCCAGTTGGACTTAAGTGTTAGTAAATACAGGCCCAGGTATGCTAAGCATCTCAGTGTAGGAAATCACTCCTAAGTGACCAAATATTTTCAGAATGACACCATTTTGGTCCTATTTTCATGAGTATGAGCTATTTATCAAAATTCTTAGAATAGGAAATCACTCCTATCTACACCAGAATGGAGGAGAGGTTCGGAGGTGTGGAAATGGCGTTCAGACAGAGACGTGCATGGAGAAGAGATGTTTCAATAACATCAAGTGACACAGAGCTTGTGAAAGACATGTTCGGCCAAAAAATATATATATATTTTTTTAAATCGAGTGCGGTGTTTAATTGGTCCAGTAATGAACATTCCATATGCTGTCTCCACAGGTGACAGTACATTTTTTTAGTAACACCGAAGATGAAGTTTTTGAAACAGTGATACAGCGACAGTTTCAGGACTAATAAATGAAACAGATTCATACATGCCGCGCAGTGTGAAATTAATGAAAAACCATGGAGTCGTGGGCATCAACCATGGCACATGTATTAAAATAATTATTTTTTATATGCATTTTATATACTTATATTAGATTATTTAAATGAGCACAACTGTTTATTTTAGATTCTCCGTTACAAGCAGCACTTTTCGCCAAAACCCATGTTTCATGCTTCTCAGGGGTTTGTGCGGCAAACTGACAAGTAGCATTGATGCTTTCACAAATTGTCTCTGTTCACTTTTTATCTTTAGAGATAAGAGTATGGCAGGATTTTATTTAAATTATTTTTACATTTTCTACCATCTCAGCAAGTAAAACACTCTCTCCAGTTTCGCTTTGTTTCCAAAATCATTTTGATCATATTATGACAGTCCTACATGTGATGATCGGAGCAGTCTGATTAGAATAAGGTCATGCAGCCGAGTCATATATGTATAAGTTTTGACTTATACATATATAAGTCATGCATAAAGCTTTCACACAACTGCCACTGATTTAACCATTTCGCTTTTCCAGTTTAAAACTACAAAAACCTGTAAAAACTACAATACCCACTATAACATGCAGCCTACCTTACAGCTCTCAGTGTCATAAAGAGTGACATCACACGCATTTCCTCGGGGGAGTCCTACTCCTCGCCAAAAGTAAGAATAGGAAGCTTTATAAATAACTTTTATGTCCTATACTAAGGTAGGACTATTTGTAGTCCTAAATGAAATTCCTAAAAGTTATTCTGAGATGCTTAGTAAATACGGCCCTTGGCCTGTATTCACAAAGCTTCTTAAGCCTAAGCGTTGCTCCTAGTAATGAAATTCTAAGAAAATTCTTAGAATTATGACATTTTCTTAAAATTTCCCCTTAATTTCCCCTTAAGGGACTAAATCTTAGTAAAGATAAAAATGATTCTCAAAAAATCTTAGCCCTAAAAACAGCACCTAATGTAAAAAATAAGAGTAGAGAGGAGGACTTTTAAGAGTTTCAGCAGAAGAGAAAATGGAGGAAAGAAAAAATATTCTCCAAACACTGAACATAAAGCTAAAAGTAAACACTGCTCTTCTGTCCAATTGGTTTTCTTCTTTTACTTCCTTCCATTTCTCTTGGATTGTTGGCTACATACTGTACCATCCAAAAGTGCAAATTAAATAGACTGTCCTGTATGGCGTTATATTCCTGCCACAATTCCAAGCGCGGTTCGGCATTTTGAGAGCAGACAAAACACTCTATGTTAGATAAATACATAAAAACACACAATGGACAAACAAAACTGGTATATACTAATACGTCACTGAATAAAAAATAAATACTATAATATTTGTTTATAATATTTATGAATAAATACAACTTTATTGACAATGCTTCCCTTATATAATTTCCTTTCAGTTGTATATAATTATATATAATATAATCTTAATTTCTTATAATTTTCTTTTGATTTTGTAAAGCTGCTTTGAGACAATGACCATTTTAAAAGCACCTTACAAATTCTAGTATTTTTATGTACTTATCTAATTATCCATATAGCTCATTGTTAGACTACATAGACTAAAATTCAAATCGGACAACTTGGTCTCTTTACTTATAAACCTTTATTTACAACGCTCCCGTTCTAGCTGATAGAGAAGGAACAGCCAATCAGAAGCCGTGTGTGGAAGTCTGTGATTGGCTGGTTTTGTGGCAGTTTTCTAAGACTGGACAAAGTTGAGCGAGCGTACAAGCAGAGTCGAGCGCGCACAGAACATAAATGTTGCACGCGCGTACAGACAGCGTCGAGCGCGTGCGGTGAACATGTTGAGCGAGCAGGGGAGACACTGCACACGCAGAATTGAGCTGTTGAGCGCGCAGTGGAGACACTGCACGCGCATAGAGTGCTTTGTCCGCTCTCAAAATGCCGAACCAATTGTGGCAGGAATCTAACGCCATAGTCCTGCAGTCATGTAAATTAGTAAAAGGTGAGCCCATTTTGCTCCCATCTATCTGAAATGGATTACAAGTAATAAAACCAGTATGGTAAATAAAGGTAAGAACTTAAATATAGTAACTACTGCGTGGAAATGTGTTGCTTCAAAAGTGGACACATTTTCAACATTTGGCTGTTATAATTAACTTTAAGAAATTTAGGAATGACAAATGAACACAGAAATTTCAAGTTAACATACTTTTTCTTGCCACTGTGTACACACACACACACACACACACACACACACACACACACACACACACACACACACACACGTTCATCTCATTAAATTAGAATATAATCTAAGAGTTTATTTATTTTGCTAATTCAGTTGAGTGAAACTCCTATAAAAAGTGAAACTCCTATAGCTTCATTACAAACAGAGTGATATATTTCAAGTGTATCGTTCTTTTAATTTAGATTATTATGGACTACAGCTAATGAAAGGATAAGGTTCAGTATCTCAGATATTTAATATTACATGAGATCAATAAACAAAAAGATTTTGAACACAGAAATGCTTACATCTGCTGACCAGCCTTATAGAGATGCTGATTTCATTTTCCAGCAGGACTTGGCAACTGCCCACACTGCCAAAAGTATAATACCTGGTTTAAGAACTACGGTATCACTGTGCTTGATTGGCCAGCAAACTCACATTACCTAAACCCCATAGAGGATCTATGGGGTATTGTGAAGAGGACCCAACAACACTATCAGAGCAACCTGGGCTTCCAAAACACCTCAGTAATGATTGCCCCCATGCCACGCTGCAGTACTGCAGTGATTTATGCAAGGAGATTCCTGACCAAATATTGAGATCTGTACATTGTACTTCTCAGTAGTCCAAAATTTCTGTGTTAAAAATCTTTTTTTATTGGTCTTAAGTAATATTCTAATTTTTTGATATACTGAATTTTGGGTTTTCATTAGCTGTAATCCATAATCATCAAAATTTTTAAAACATAAACACTTAAAATATATCAGCCTGTGTGTAATGAATCTATATCTATCACTTTTTGAGCTGAATTAGTGAAATAAATCAACTTTTTGATGATATTCTATTTTATTGAGATGCGCCTGTATATACACATACACACATTGTTATTGCTCTCACAACAGTTGCTGTGAGAGTTTGGTGCATTCAGTTGGCCTCTGTTGGAGTGACATGTCGTGGAGTCTAAGATCTCTCACCTGGCACAGTCATTAAGGGCATGATCCACTTATTTTACTCATCATAATAAATCTGCAGAAGCCACTGTCTACTGCACGTCTTTTCAGAATCTTTGTGTAGTGTTGTGTAGTGTGACCTGTTTGCTAGCTGATTTAAATAATCAGTTTTGCTGGGAGCTGAGAAAACACTACAGTGTGTAGAACAGGGTGTTGTCCAACACCAGGATTCAAAACCATTTATATAAAAGATTCAGTGAAGAAACAATTCTCATTATTATGAGACATTCATTTCACAAAAATACATGTTTTAAGTGTTATACCAAAACACAACATTTCTCTTTAAAACCCCTACTGTTATTTCAGCATACCTCTCATTTCATAATGAAAGTTTTATTTTCAAATCCAACTTCATCCCGAGCCACAAAGGCTCCACCCTGCAACTTATAAGTGAAACTAAACACGCCTTTTTTCATCATCTGCATTGCTGCAGCTCCACCTCACTGCAGTCAGCTAAAGAAAAGGGGATGAGCTGCTCGATACTCAGACCAATGTACTTTCTATTATTCAATCTGAACAAAATTATCATATGAACAATATAATGAATAAATGCAGCAGTCTGTACTCTATTTCTCTAGCAAGAGTTGTTGTGAGAGTTTGGTGCATTCAGTTGGAGTGACATGTTGACATGACTATGATCTCTAACCTGGTGCATTCTTTAAGTATAATCCACTGAGTCAACATAATAAATTTGCAGAAGCCAATCATTAAATGTATACGCCCACCTTTTTCACAATCTTTTAAGATTGTGAAAGTTGTGTAGTGTGGTCACGGTGTTAGATATTTCTGCTCCATCATACCCACTTCAATTCAGAAACTACCATCAATTAGCTAATTAGTTAAATCATGTGTGTTGGGAGCTGAGAAAACACTAAATGTTTATGCCTCTTAATGTGAGTTTTATTTTTAAATACAACTTCATCCTGATCCACAAAGACCTCACCCTGCAACCCACAGAACCCAAAGCATCCGCTGGCAATGTCCCTGTGCCAGACACCACAGCACACCCCAGAGATCTTGTGCAGCGATTCCCTTATGGTCCAGAGATGCCCCAGCAACACAAGGAGAACCCCAAAGTTGGTTTTAATACCAATGTTATTGTTATGGCGGATCTGTGTACTACTCTGCATTACTCTAATGAAAATGAAAGACAGAGTCAGTGTATTAGCAAATTGTACAATTGTAAACAATGGCAAACTCAACATAGCTGGGGAAAATACACTGCTTGGTTATTAAAAGGCGCACAGTCTAAGATTACATTCAATCACCTTTAGCTCTAATTACAGCACGCAATGTGGTAACCAGTGGGAAAATGATTCCTCATTCTCCCAGAATTATAAAAATGATAAGCAGATATAAAATAATGGACCATATCCAAACAGTCCATATCCTAGAGGACCGTATCCACACAGACAGTGTCTGTTCATACCTAATAAAGAATCTATAAAGCTGTATAATATCAGAAAAGTCACATGCATAAGCATCTCTAAAAAACAATTTTAACTATTATTATTAATATTATTATTGCAAATCCACATTTTTATTAACAGTTATTTTTGAAAAAAAAAAAACCTTTAAATTCTCACTCACCTCAAGGTTTATAGTTGCTCAGTAAGATACTTAGGAGCTCCTTTGTCTCCACGATTTCAGTTTTCTATGCTTTCATTTGTGTAACCTGTTACTTATAAGTGAAACTAAACACGCCTTTTTTCTCCATCTGCATTGCTGCAGCTCCACCTCACTGCAGTCAGCTAAAGAAAAGGGGATGAGCTGCTCGATACTCAGACCAATGTACTTTCTATTATTCAATCTGAACAAAATTATCATATGAACAATATAATGAATAAATGCAGCAGTCTGTACTCTATTTCTCTAGAAAGAGTTGTTGTGTGAGTTTGGTGCATTCAGTTGGAGTGACATGTTGACATGACTATGATCTCTAACCTGGTGCATTCTTTAAGTATAATCCACTGAGTCAACATAATAAATTTGCAGAAGCCAATCATTAAATGTATACGCCCACCTTTTTCACAATCTTTTAAGATTGTGAAAGTTGTGTAGTGTGGTCACGGTGTTAGATATTTCTGCTCTATCATACCCACTTCAATTCAGAAACTACCATCAATTAGCTAATTAGTTAAATCATGTGTGTTGGGAGCTGAGAAAACACTAAATGTTTATGCCTCTTAATGTGAGTTTTATTTTCAAATACAACTTCATCCTGATCCACAAAGACCTCACCCTGCAACCCACAGAACCCAAAGCATCCGCTGGCAATGTCCCTGTGCCAGACACCACAGCACACCCCAGAGGTCTTGTGCAGTATTTTTCCCTAGGGTTCAGAAATGTCCCAAAAACACAAGGAGAACCCAAAACGTAGTTGGTTTTAACGTTAATATTATTATTATGGTGGATCTGTGTATTGCTCTTATTAAAATGAGCAATAGAGTTAGTGTACTAGTAAATTGTAGCCCGTCATGACAATACAAAACAATAGTAAAATCAACATAGCTGGGGAAAGTACACTGCCAGGTCAAAAAACAAGTCGCACAACCTAAGATTTCATTCAATTACCATAAGCTCTGACTACAACACACAATGTGGTAACCAGTTCATGTGGGTAAATGATTCCTCATGCTCCCAGAATTATAGAAATGATAAGCAGATATAAAATAATGGACCATTTCAGCCAAACAGTCCATACCCTAATATCAGTAAGGAGTTTCTTGTCTCCTCGGCCGCTCATCATAACCACTATGATGCCATGCAGCCCTGAGAGAGGAAATCTTGAACACAACGGAGCAGTTAAATTGAGTCAAATGTTACTGCTTACAGACCAGAAATAAATAAAAAAAACTTTTATAAGCAGTAAACATACAGGAGAAAATACCAACGCGCTCCCTCTCTCTCTCTCTCCCTCACACACACACACACACACACACACACACACACACACACACACACACACACACACACACAACAGTATCTGTTCCTACCTGATTGACAATCCATAAAGCTAAATAATATCAGGAAAATCACATGCAGAAGCATTTCTGAAAGACATTTTTATTATTATTATTGTTGTTGTTGTCACTACTACTATTACTACGATTGTTTTTATTACTATTATTATTATTTTAGATGCACACTTATTATATTATTAACATATTGTTATTTTTTTAACAAAACTTTAAAATTCTCACTCACCTCAAGGTTTATAGTTGCTCAGTAAGACACTTAGGAGCTCCCTTGTCTCCACGATCTCAGCTTTCTGTGCTTTCGTTTGTGTAACCCGTTACTTAGAAGTGAAACTAAACACGCCTTTTTTCATCCTCTGCATTGCTGCAGCTCCACCTCACTGCAGTCAGCTGAAGAAAAGGGGATGAGCTGCTCGATACTCAGACTGACGCACGTTTCTATTACCAAATCAGCATATAAACATTACAATGAAGGAATGCAGCGATCTATACTCTTTCTCTCGCGAGAGTTGCCGTGAGAGTTTGGCGCGTTCAGTTGGAGTGACATGACTGTGATCTCTCACCTGGCGCAGTCGTTAAGTGTAGGATCCACCGTTTTTGAGTCGACAAAAGAAATTTGCGGAAGCCAGTCGTTAAGTGTAGGATCCACCGTTTTCAGAGTCTTTAAAGATTGGAAAAGTCGTGTAGTGTGGTCTCACCTTTAGTTATTTCCTGCTCTATCGTACCCACTTCAATTTAGAAACTGCTGTTAATTAGCTGATTAGTTAAATCAGGTGTGTTGGGAGCTGAGGAAACATTAAATGTTCAGGACAGAGTGTCCTCCAACACCAGGGTTCAGAACCGTTAATATAAATGATTCAGTGAATAAATAATGCTCATTATTTTAAGACATTAATTTGACATTTTCACAGTAATACATTTTTGAAAAGCTATTCCAATACCAACTTTTCTCGCTCTAAAAATAGCCTACTATTATTTCAGAATACCTCTCATCATTTCATAATAAGAGTTTTATTTTAAAATCCAACATTGGTTTCAGAATGATAGCTTTTTCTGCTGTAATTTATTATACACTCTTGTAGCAGGATGAGCTCTGGCTTCATCATGTGGGTTATCTTTGTTAGAGGGATGCTTTATTCAGAACAGGTTGCACTGTTTTATGTATACTGCCATAACCTCAGTTGAAGGACTTCCGGGTCACCTGGTTAGTGTTTCAGTTCATTCCAGCACTAGCCAATCGGCTCGCCTGTGGGCTGCTATAAAGGTGGTTTTTATTTTAATTTTTTTAAAGTTTTTATTTTTAACAAAAAGATAGAATAAAATATAGATTTATAATAGCATTATACAATTTGAGTAAACATGAATAAAAAACAAGGCACACACTAATTACACAGAAAACAAGAAAATAATAATAAGGAAAACTAAAATAAGTAAGTAAAATATATAAGTGAATACAAATTCAAAGTCAAAGTCAAAGGGGTCCCTTTATTCTTCTTCTAAAAAACCCAGGTCTCTTATTATTCCAGCAAATTTCTTGGCCTTTTTACCTTTCATATGTTCCAGTGATGGAACATAATTACAAATAAAATCTTTTTTAAAGACTGAAAAATAAGGTTTAGTTTTTATGCATTTGCATTTATGAATGAAAAATTTGCCTAAAATCAACATTATATTAATGAAAAACGTATTATTCCTATCATCCAGCAGTATTCCAAACATAATATGTTCTTTTTCAAAAGCGGGCAGCGATTGTATCCCCGGTTCCAACCAATAAGACATATTTTCCCAAAAGATAGCAGAACACTCACAAGAAAAAAAAAAGGTGATCAGTAGTCTCAATGTCAACTTTACAAAATGTACAAGCATTTTGTT
>JAAGKR010011399.1:0-19519 GCA_011419295.1 Clarias macrocephalus
TATGGCCCCGAGGAGCGCTCCTGGATCCCGGCTCGGTTCATTCTCGACCCCGAGCTAATCCGGGATTACCGTCTTCGGGTATCCTCCACCCCAGGACCATCGGGTGTCGGTCCTGGACGGGGGGGTACTGTCATGCGCACTCCTAACGCGGCCGGCACGAGGACCTGGAAGTAAGACGGTCGCGATTCAGGAAGCATAAAAGGAGACAAGATGGCGCTTTACATCGCTCAGTCATTGAGTTGCCCATGCTATCGCCGACGCTCTGTTCGCCTAATCGTGAGTACTCACTTTCTTGGGTTTCGCTTTCGATTGAGTGTGTGTTATTAGAACGCGGGTTTATTTGTGTAAGCTCTTGCTCTCGTTCCGAGAGAGTTCTAAGAATAAACAGCGTGGTTATCCTGCCTACTCGTGCTACTTCCGCGTTTGGGTTTACCATCTACGCTACAGGGCTAACTGCTAGTCTTCTGGTCCGTCTCTGTGTGTCTGTGACAGCGACAGTGCTAACCAGTAAGCCCTGTGTCATCTGTAGCTAGTTACCTGTCACGGTACGCCAGGTCATGCCCACGTCACGACCCAAGTCTTGATCACCCAAGAATCCGTTCCACGCTCCAGTTCACTGCATCTGTTTTACCGCCTCATTCACCGGCATGAGCACACCTGTTTCTCATCCCATTAATCATTTCCTCTCTATATAACCCTCTCACGAACCACCATTCATTGCCAGATTATTGAGTGCTCTCATGCCCAATTTTCCAGCGTTCTTGTTTGCCTTGACTCTCGGATCTCGACCCATGCTTAGTTTCACGGATTTCGCTCACGTCTCACGATTAGGATTATTGCTTTACCGGATTTCTGGATCTCGACCCTCGCCCTTGTTTCACGATCACGATACTGAATCACGGACATCTGATTTCACGAACTCGAACCAAGCACGCTCACGACCACGATTATTCCCCGCGGACCAGAGTTGCGTTCAGCACGCACTGGCTCTTCACTTCCGCATTCTCTACGCAAGGCTCGCGCCGTGCCGCCGCATCTCCGCACAGCGAGGGTTTTCATTCACAAGTTGTGCTCAGCGCGCGCCGACTCTTCACTTCCGCATTCTTTACACGATACACGAGGCTCGCGCCGTGCCGCCGCATCTCCGTACAGCGGGAGTTTTCATTCACGAAACAAACAGCGCGTTCATCACAGGACAATTGGCGCTATATTCCACACGCGCTCTGCGCTTGGATCCACTACGCCCGCCCGGATCGTGACAGTTACCTACCAAACTTTACAAGCTTCTTTAGTCATATTGATCAACATCACTTCAGGCACCTTAACAATGTACTTCCAATGTGTTAATATACTACATATTAGAACAATGTACTATGCTGATGTGTAAATATTTAGGCCCGCACTAATATGTGTAATAATATTGCCCTAGATTGCCCTACCATTTGTAGGTGAAAAATATTTTTATTGTGATGCTTATGCTTCTGCTCACCATTTTGTGAGTTAATCATGGCCATGACAGCAGGGAAACTTATAGTCCTGGAAGGAACTTTTTCATGTAGGCCACGTGTGAGGGGGTAGTGTGGTAATGGTGTCTAAAGGACACTCCTCTGACATGGCTCACTTCTGCGGTGCTGCTCTGATACTTCTGACTATTAACCATTGGCTCTTTTAGCCCCCAGTGGGCTCATATACAGGATTAAGCGGTACAGACGATAAGTGAGTGAGTGAGGTAACTAGCTACTAATTATCTTAATCATTAGCTAATGTTACACATATAAAACACACCAAAATGTAAAATATAAAGCATAAATAACTTGCATTACTTCCTGCCACTTGGGTTTGAGGACTCAATATATATCAAGGTGAAAGGGTCTGTCTATGTGTCTGTCTAAGTGCCATTTGGACTGGGTTAGAAAATGGAAGATGAAACGTTGTCAGCAGGGTGTTAAAGGCAAATGAGGAAGCAAGTCAGCAGAAGAGGTGGAGCTGTATCTTTCAAACCACCTTATTCTATCGGCTGTTTCATTAGTAATGCTGGTCTGAAGCTTGCTGATTCATTAATTTGGTGAGTACATACTTTAACTAGTGCAACTGATTTTTTATCGTAATATATTATATTTAGGCAGCAGGGAATTAATAACCTAATGCTCTTTATTTCTATGGTCGTCTTGATCCTCCATGGAAGCTCAACTGTGACTCAGGACAGGGATTGTCCGGAGTCAGCCCTAGCCAGTTGTATTGAAGCTTGTCGCACTAAATAAATAAACAAGGATTCAGGGTTCTTTTGTTTTTCCCCTGCCAAGCAGGGAGATAACATACTTAAGGAATGTCCATTTTTATCATAGTTGGTAGAACATTGTGCGGTTTGTCTTCAATGCTGTTTTTTTGGTTATTGTCAATACATCCCTTATAAAATCATACACACTTGACACTTCTATGTTTGTTTTACATCATAGACATGTTTATACAGTACTGTATATACCTGTTTTAGCAGAAAGGGGTTAGAGAATAACATGGGACAACACACGAGGCAGTAATGAATCACAAGCTGGAGGGAGTACATTCAGCATAAGAGATTTATCCTTTTATCATGTAAAGAGAAAAACAGATCATTTTAATAAGAATAACACATTCAGCTGTACAGATCATAGTGACCTGCAAGTGTAACTACAGATCATGGCTGTAATATGAGAACACAACTTTTTGCACAGGCTTTAGATGATTTCCTTATCTCATGCACATACTGATTTTGTGCGTGGGTGTGTTTGTTTGTGCGTGTGTGTGTGTGTGTGTGTGAGACTCGGGGAGGAAGCTGAGCTGCAGCATTTGCTTCTTGAACACTTTTGCAGCATTTTCTCATTGAGGATAATAAGCAAGTGACAATGGCTAACCACAGGTAAGGCAAACATATTTGTAATAATATAAATGATTTTATAATTAAAATAATTGTAGTCTAATTATAGAAATCTACAGAATGTTCATTTTTCATAACAAAGTTGTGTGTGTTTAGACGGTAGGCAAATGTGTTGATGTTCATTTTACAATCCTGACTTTATTTATATGTAATGTTTCTTTTATTGTTTTGTTAGTTTATTCTTTTCTCACTTTCAGCATCCGATGCATTAGCTCCTCATATAGTCCTCATAAAGTAACTTCATATGAGTTTGGAGTGTGTCAGACTGCTTAGCTTTTGTTTTAATGTCATGTCAGAAAATGAAACATTTTGATTGTGGTTTCAAAATCGACAGGATTGAAAAAAAGCAATACATACTTTTTTATGACCACAATTAGCGCATACAACATTTTAAAGCGGTATAGATGATGAGAACTTGAGTCAGTGGTTTTTCCCTTTTAGACACAAAATTTAAAACATAGATTGTAAATCTGAAAATAAACCTAAATATATCGGAGATGGAGCAACCCGAAAGCATAATGAAAACGCCTGAGACAGAACTAGAATGAATCAGTTTATTTTCTAGATTCATTGAGTGAATCAGAGTGGATCAGTTCACATAACTGAGCCACTGAGTAACTCAGAGTGATACATTTTTAATGCTAATGTTATACTTTTCAAATGAATAAGAGTGCAGTATTTAAAATTATAGATTATAGTATTAAGATACATTTTCAACTTTCCCTGCTTCATCTAATTATATGATATATAAAAATGTGTTTATTTTATATATATATATACAGTACAGCTCTGGAAAAAAAGCATAATCTGGCACATGATTGCTTATAATTCTGCTTATACTTAACATTTTGGTTTAATTTATGGTACTTTAAGCTTCGGGCAAACGTCTAAGTACTTAAACAAAAGTTTCATTAAATTCTGTCTAGACAGTTTTGTATGATCTTGTGACGAAATTTGGCAGAACATTTTCTAAGACTGGTTTCTGGTCCTCCAATGTATTAAACGTAAAGATATCATTGAAAGAAAAAGTTCTGACCAATGTACAGACAAAATCTTATTTTATTTATATAAATTAACGTTACTGTCATCCTGGTCCTGGATTCAATCCTAAACTCGGGTTATTAATCAGGCAGAATTTCATGTTCTCACTGTCTGCACTGGCTTTACTCTGGGTTATCCAGTTTCCTCCCACTGTCCAAAAATATAATGCTAGACAAATCAGTTATATGTTAAGATCTGTGGGACTGTATATGTTTTTTTCTTGTCATATCCTTAGGAACTTTTCTTTAGTTTTTAGGGACTTTCAAACAGGATCTGCGTTTGTGGCAGCAATTATAAAAAGAGGAAGTGTAAATGTGGAAACTATATGTTGGTCCCTATTACTGCTATTATTGCTGTCTCTTGAAATTCTAGTTACTTACATAATTATCAACCGTCTCATAAAAAAACAACAAAAAAACTGCTTGTTGACAGTATATGTTTTTTTCCCCCTAAAATGAAAACCAATGCCATAATATTATTAATAACACTAGAAGTTGCATTACGGGTTTAGCCATTTGTTAGCATTTTCTGTTATTTTTCATTGACCGTGTTAACTATCCCATGCCATTCTTTCTTTTTCTCTATCTTTGTTCCCTTTCAAAAGCTACACTCGATGCTGCGTCAAAATGCTATGGGAACATCTCTTTGTTCTCTGGTTGTAAAGCCTGTGTGTATCAAATACAGCAAATATTTTTGGCTTATAACCTCGGGCAGGTGACGTCATCTGTTAAGGTGCACCTGCAGGTTATGAATAGGAGTGAACCGGAAACATCCTGAGATCTTTTTGTCTTCAGGACCGCTTTGTGTTTGCGTGTGTGTGTGCAAGCAGATTACTAAGAAAAAGTAAAATAACAGCGTTAACTCACCAATATGGCGGAGTTTGTTAAGAGATGCGGGCCTCAGCGTGATAGATCTCTTTCGGAGGGCGATCTCCTCGAATTTTGTTTTGAGTGTATGGGGGAAGAACATGCTCTCCTTGGGCTTCAGGGAAGTTGTGAGTATTGTGATCTCCTCCCCAGAGGTGGAAAGAGTACAAAAATTTTGTACTCAAGTAAAAGTACTGTTACTTCAATAAAATTTTGCTGAAGTACAAGTAAAGTTACCATTATAAAAATCTACTCAAGTAAAAGTAAAAAGTAGCTCATAAAAAAATTTACTCAGAGTAAACGTTACTGAGTAACTTTTTTTTTTTTTTTTTTACAGGGGGGTGGGATGAAGCATTCTAGCGTAGTTCAAAAAAGATGAGCAGATATAAATCTCAAACTAGTTGTTTTTAACTGAAGGAACACCTTTGCATTATAAAGCTGTTGTCTTTCTTGTGCTTGAAAATCAAAGTGGTCACTTAAGTATGGCATTACGTCCTAGCCTAGGGTTGGGCCGTACAGCAAAAGGGGTTCTATTTTAAACTGTATGGAAATGGTGGTATATGGCAGAAAGGACTAGATCCAGTCATTAACTGATGAAATAATGTTTGTATTGCTTTACAAAAAAACACACACACACACACACACACACACACACACACACACACACACACACACACACACACAGGAGGAGAAGGATCAGATTCAGGGTGGACCCAGGCCAAAATAATAAACTAAATGGTATTTATATTTAGTAGCTAGATTACCTGCAAAAAAAACAAAAACAAAAAAACAACGAAAACAAAAATACAGGTACTTTCGCTGACTCCCTAAACCAAAAACAGTTCCCTCTTCCCAAAATAAATGGCAGCCACGCCCCTACTACTGGTGAGTGCACTAACATACAGTGAAATTATCTACAAATATATACAAAGACCAAGAAAAGCAATAATCAAAGTCAATGGGAGGCAAAAAGTCACAACCAAATACCAAAACGCTAAAACGCCAAAATCACAATCTCTCTCCTCTTTCTCCGGTTTATATATGGTTGTGCTGGTTGATGACGTCACTCTCAGGGCAGAAGCGACCGTGTGGAAGATCAGGTAGATTCCGATATGGGGACAGTCAGAAAACATGGAGTGGAGTCTGGAGTGGCGCGCGACCAGGACACGATACACACATGCGGACGCAACGAAGCATTTTCATTCATTTTTTTTACTCAGTAGCGCATATGATTTAAAATGTAGTGAATTACAATACTTCAAACAAATCATACTTAAGTAAAAGTACAATTACAGATTTTAAAAACTACTTTAAAAAGTAGAAATACATAAAAAAAACTACTCAATTACAGTAAGGCGAGTAAATGTAATTCGTTACTTTCCACCTCTGCTCCTCACTATCAAAGTGCTTTGCGCGCGACTTGCTTTCTATAAAGAGAAATCGCAATCCGCGGCGCATTCCTGGGGTTTGCATGCCGATCTGGCAGGCGCGCATGAGACGGAATTCCCCCTTTCTCTCGCGCTCTCCCAGTAATTTTTAGAGTCCACTTCTCAAGCACGCTCCGCTTCTTGTGAATGGGCTAAAGAGACTTCCTCTCTTGCCGCAGGAGCAAAAAGGTAAGTACAGTGGAACCTTGGATTACGAGCATAATTCGTTCAGGACGTGGGCTCGTGTTCCAAAACACTCGTAAACCAAATAATAATTTCCCATAAGAAATAATGAAAACTCAAATTATTCGTTCCACAGCCCCAAAAAAGAAATACATAAAAATAATTAATACAATCTGTAAAATGAAAATAAAACAAATGAATCTGCACTTTACCTTTAAAAAAAAGTACAAATAATTCCCGACAGATAAGTGTTTCCGTTGGTGCGCGCAGGCGCCTTGTTGTGTGTGTGAGTGTGTGTGTGTGTGTGTGTGTGGAATTAGCCCCTTCCCTCGACTCATTTTACACAGTAACACTCCTCCTCCCTCTCCCCACCTCGCTTTTTAAGTTTCACAACAAACACACACACACACACACACACACACACACACACACAACAGAAACACCGTTTTAACAGGGAAAAAAGAAATCTCTCTGACCTACTTTCACTGCTGTAAAGTAAAAAAAAAAAAAAAAATTAACCAGCACCTTACCTTTGAAAAGAATTGCGACAGAGCAGGGTTTTTGTGTGTTTGTGAAGCCAGGGAGGGAGTGAAAAGGCAAGAGAGCGTCTGTGCGTGTTTGTGTGTGTGAGATGGAGGAGGAAGGGGGGGGAGAGAGTGACGCTCGTTGTCAAAATAAGAGTCGCATGCGTGATACATGATACTCGGCGCTCGTAAACTAATACTTGCTCGGTTTCCGATTAAAAATTTATTAAAAATCTTTGCTCGGTTTGCCGTAAACCATGTTACTCGCAATCCGAGGTTCCACTGTAAATAAATGAGCAAGAAGGTAAGTAAATAAATACATAAAAAATCCACCATGGCGGTTTAGCAGGCATATCAGCTGACCTGCTAAGATCATTTTATTTATTTAAATTAATGTTACTGTCATCCTGATCCTGAATTCAATCCTAAACTCGGGTTATTAATTATGCAGAATTTCATTTTCTCACTGTCTGCACTGGCTTTACTCTGGATTACCCAGTTTCCTCCCACTGAATTTAAGATCTGTGGTATATGTTTTTTTTACTGTTATATCCTTAGGACTTTCCCCCTAGTTTTTAGGGACTCAAACAGAATTCAAGTTGGTGGCAACAATTATAAAAAGAGGAAGTGTAAATGTGGAAACTATATGTTGGTTCCTATTACTGCTATTATTGCTAAGTGACTGTCCCTTTGAAATTCCAGTTACTTACATAATTATCAACTGTCTCATAAAAAAAAAATAAAAAAACACTGCTTGTTGACAGTATATGTTTTTTATTCCTTAAAATGAAAACCAATGCCATAATATTATTAATAACACTAGAAGTTACATTATGGGTTTAGCCATTTGTTAGCATTTTCTGTTATTTTCCATTGACCGTGTCCCATGCCACTCTTTCTTTTTCTCTATCTTTGTTTCCTTCTGATTCCATACAAGGCGATACTACCTACAGTACAGTACAGTATGTTTTGCTGGATGGATGTCTGTAAATCTTCCCGCTTTATTTCCCTGGATTTCTATATAACATTTGAGTGGCTCATTGTCTTTAATGCAATAGTGAATGTATGTGATGAATGTGTCATATGTATGTACGTGATGAATATGTCATATGTATGAATATGTCGTATTAGGTCATATGTATGAACTCAGCGCTTTGGCTTAGGAGTTACTGTACATACCACTATGAATAATGCATGAATAATCCAACAACAACAACAACAACAACAAAAAAAAGTTACCTCGGGTTATTAATTATGCAGAATTTCATGTTCTCATTGTCTGCACTGTCTGCACTGGCTTTACTCTGGGTTACCTCCGTTTCCCCAGTTTTAAGATCTGTGGTATATGGGTTTTTTTTTTTTTTTTTTTTTTTGTTAAATCCTTAGGACTTTTTCTCTAGTTTTTAGGGACTTTCAAACAGGATTTAAGTTTGTGAGAAAGTGAGAAAAGAGGAAGTGTAAATGTGTAAACTATATGTTGGTCCTTATTACTGCTATTTTTGCTAAGTGACTGTCCCTTTGAAATTCCAGTTACTTACATAATTATCAACCGTCTTATAAAACAACAACAACAACAACAACAAAACTGCTTGTTGACAGTATATGTTTTTTTTTTTCTAAAATGAAAGCCAATGCTATAATGTTATTAATAACACTAGAAGTTACATTATGGGTTTAGCCATTTGTTAGCATTTTCTGTTATTTTCCATTGACCGTGTTAACTATCCCATGCCACCTTCTTTTTCTCTATCTTTGTTTCCTTTGATTCCATACAAGGCGATACAACCTGCAGTATGTTTTGCTGGATGGATGTCTATAAATCTTCCCGCTTTATTTCCCTGGATTTCTATATAACATTTGAGTGGCTCATTGTCTTTAATGCAATAGTGAATGTATTTGATAAATACGTCATATGTATGTATGTGATGAATATGTCATATGTATGAATATGTCTTATTAGGTCATATGTATGAACTCAGAGCTTTGGCTTAGGAGTTACTGTACATACCACTATGAATAATCCAGTGAATATTCTGACACGTTTTTGTCTCTGTCAGTCGACAAGCAATCGGCACGCATCACAGTCAGATCTAGGTTTACTCATCAATTTTAAACCCTGCTCTTCATTTTTCCCCTTCATCTTACCCTAGAAATGGGCAGTCAGAGCTTAGAGTGCCATGCACTCAAGCTCACATAGAAAAGCATGGCACCCTCCATGTATATATAGCAAACTAAGTGTGCTCCATCTAGCCATTATTCTGTGTAGAATTATGTGAGCCTGAAGCCTATCCCAGGTAACTTAGGGCACAAGGTAGGGTGCATCCTGGATGGGGAACCAATGCCAGCCCACTGCAGGACACAACAAGACACAGACACACACTTGATAAAAATGGAAATGGCAGTTAGCATAAACTACATGTCTTTGAACTATATATAGTAGGACCTGAAGTACGTAGAAAAAACCCACCAACATGTGGAAAACATGCAAAAACCACAGACACAGGCTGCATTGATTCTTTCATGTTAGAGTTTGGAAGTTATGAGCTACCCACTACTGAAGAAATAACGGATTTATATTGTACACCACTATCAATAGGCTTACGCTTCATCCTAGGTATTGTAATACACCAATATTTATTATGAATACATGCACACCCAACCAGTCAAACTCCAGAACTGATTTAATCTTTATTAACAATATGTGGATATATGCCAACACTTTTCTGGAGCCCATTGGTGGGTGCAGGACCTTAAGCAGCCTCTTGTTTTATTAGTTTTAGAATCAATTGAACTTAATAAACTGTCCTATCATACTGTACATTTAGAGTTCCCCGGTGTATAAATGGATGTAGTACCAAAGGTACAATCAGATTGCTACATGCTATGAAGTATTCCAAGCACTTTGAATGTACGTAGAAAATAACCTGCAAATTAAAAACAATATTGTTTTCTCTTTTAGAGAATGGCTTCCAGGCGAAAGTTCCAGAGGCAGTAATTACACATATTGTGAAGGGGAGCATGTGAGTTTAACTGAGCTGAAAAATGATTTCCCTGACCACCATTACCTGAAGAAGAAAAACATTCCCGATTTCCCTGAATATGTCTTCAGTGTGTCTAAAGTCTGCCATGTAACTGAGAAGAGTGGTCTTGAGGGAATCTTCAGAGATGAAGGATTCAAAGGGAGTGATGGCCTCCTGTGGTGGGGACTTTCGGTGACTGATGGGGACATTGCTAAAGCTGAGAAAAACATCCAGATGCCCTTCCCTATGAAAAACTCTTCACCAGCATTCCAGAAGCAATCCCGTTATGGCAACTTCCGCTTCACTTTTCCTCTTAGAAAGCTCCTAAAACTATACAGCAAGCAGTGCTGCTGCAGTACAGCTCCAGTTCTACGTGTCCTAGGCACCCAGGTCCACAAGCAAGAGATTGTTTATTCAGTTTTGGTGCATCCAAAACAAATGACGGCACACTATAGGAAATACCCTCGCCTACCCTTTGATGATGAAATGGTGTGTGGGTACAAAAAGGGGAGAATGTCCTGGCGCTGCCAGTCTCCTTCAGATAAATATTATAAATGCTATAACAGATCACCAAAAATGCCGGAATATTTTGTATGGGATAATGTAGCCATGGCCTTCCACATGAACCCAGGTGATATACTGCATGTAGATCGTGATCGCCTATTAGACAGATTGAGTGTGTGTGAGGTCGCTTCAAAAAATCCAAAAATGTCTATCCGTGAGGCTAAGGAATTGTACAGTTACTATGATTCCTATTATTGATTAGAGGTGGTTGGTTTTGCTTTTATACTTTGACAGACGTTTTGTAATTCTTACCAGTTTAACCAGACCACCTGAAAAGGTAAACTTAGAAGGTATATGAATGAAAGTAACATGCTGTAGAATGGTTCTATTCTAAATTCAGATTTTTCAAACAATGATGATTTTTCTTTAAAAACACCAAAACTCTTTGGCAACTCTTTGTAGTTGTTTCCAAAGATTTTATATTAATATATTCTTAATTTATATTTCTATTTACTTATAATGCAGGTAACTGTAGATGTGGTAAAACATTCTTTTAACATTTAAGTTTTTTTTGTTGCCAAAGATGATATGAAAGAGGACCATTTGATATAATAATGTCAACAAGATGATTATAAAACACTGGCGGAAGCACTGCCTGTAAACGCTTTATAAATGTTTCCAAGAATTCATAACAAATATATACCAGCTATTTCATTATATTTTATTCATTTTCTTTTTCAGTGTTCTTTTATTGTTACCACGGTAGATTTTACAGCTTTATAATACATTGATTCTGTTCTGTTGCTCTGCTTGTTTTTTGCCCTTTGTGTCTGGTGAGCCACATCATTAGCTAACAATCAGTAGGACTGCTAAAACCAGTGACACCTTCAGCAGACTCTGCCTGAAGCACTGGAAGTGCTGAACAAGTCCAAAGATCTACTTTGTTAGGTGGGAATCTTTAGCATTTTCAACAAAATGGTCACTTTTTTTTTTCACAAAAAACCCTGAGATATGTCAGTGTCCTGCAGAAGGTCCATGTCTCCAAGAGCACAATTATAGCAGCAGGCCTGAAAGACATGAGGGACACTGTCAAAGACTTCAGGACTGATACTGCCTTAAACCGGTGTGGTAAGATCACCAATGGAGCCAAGGGACAGAAATCAGAAGTATCACAGCAGCACGAAAGAAATGAGCCATGTCAAAAGAATGTCCTTTAGACACCATTACCACACTGTCACCTCCACTGAGGGAAATAACCATGGGTGCTCTTACTGCTGTTAAATGCTGACATTTATATAAACAATTAATGCATGAAAAGTGTAAACTGCATACAAACAGTTTTATTCATATATCAATTGCAAGTGCTTTTACAAAAGATATGTATAAATGACAATTTTGTTAGAAACAAAACTCTTACTATAGCTTCTGGTTTGTGTAAAGTTGCATAAAATGAGATGTATTAATATGAAAATAAATTCCTTGGCTTCAAATCATATAATTGTCATGAATTATGCTGGTTTTCAGTGCAGATAAAGCTGTCAAGTTTAGGTTGCTTATTATATCACACGACTAAGTATTTAAATAGGCCAAAAGAAATTGCAGCATGTGAAAGAATATAAATCGTGGCTGCACCTGTTATAGAGCCTGAGCCGACTTACTGGAAGACTGAAAATGAGGCAATGCATTACAGGATTTACAAGCAAATGAATAAGCAGTTAGTTGGCAGAAGAGGTGGAGCTGAGGGTTTCTTTTGAATTGGTTTGAACTCTATTGTTTTCATCCTTATTTGGCAAGCAAGCTGGAAAGCCAAAGCTGACTCATTAATTTAGCTGACTCAACTGATTCAAATGAAATTGTACTGATGTCTGATCATCTATCAGATCAAAACACTTATGTGCTTATTTAAATTTCACAATAAAATTTTACATTTGGCATGCTCAAAAGTTTCATTTCTCATTACACTGCCTCAAACTTTCTGCTTTTGGGCTCAGACATCACCCATCTTCAACGGACATTTTCAGTAATGTACAAGACACAAAGTGATAGTTGATGCTTTCAAGATGACTAAAAGCACTTACTGAAAACATTTTATTGGAAGGCTATGGCATCAATAATAGAAAGTCGGGTGTTTTGTGAACAGGCTTGGTAATTTCTTACCTGTAATGTGACCATGGAGTATGAATTTTTATTTCAGTTTCATATATGCATAGATTTACACACAGCTCTGGACCCCATTGTCACATCTGTACCACCACGGTCCCGGGGGGGAAGATCTGGCTCGCCGGATTGCTGAGCCGCCTCTTTGTCTCCTCCTAGTGTGTCTGCGTATGCATGTGTTTCACTATTAGCACTAATGAAGCTCACCTCTGTTTGTTGTTTTCTTTGATTTCGTTTTTGGACTAACCTTTGTTACGAGAGCATTAAATAAAAAACCCTTGACAATATTTCCCTGCATCTGCGTCTGCTTCTTCGGGAAAACATGACACCCATAACCCTATTATTTACTAATCAGATATTATTTTAGAGATTGGTGTTTTTAGTAGAGCATTGAAGCAGTGGTACAGTATGTGTGAAAATAAGTGACACTGGTACTAATTATATTAAGTGTACGAGGAACTTTTTGTATAAAAATTGTACTTCAGTAGTTTTGTATTTCCCAACCAAGAAAGACAATGGACAAAGAAGAAAAGGGGGAAAAAAGATAAAGAAATTGGTAAAAAAAAAAAAAAACTTACTATTATTATTAATGGAAATATAGACAGTACTGTAGAACCTTGAATTACGAGCACAATTAGTTCCGGAAGTGGGCTCGTATTCCAAAACACTCTTAAACCAAATCATCATTTTCCATAAGAAATAATGAAAACTCAAATTATTCGTTCCACAGCCCCCCAAAATAAATACATAAAAATAATTAATACAATCTATAAAATGAAAATAAAACAAATTAATCTGCACTTTACCTTTAAAAAAAGTACAAATAAATCCTGACAGATAAGTGTTTCCATTGGTGCGCGCACGCGCCGTGTGTGTGTGTGTGTGTGTGTGTGTGGATTTAGCCACTTCCCTCACCTTGTTTTACACAGTAACACTCCTCCTCCCTCTCCCCACCTCGCTTTTTCACAACAGTTTCACAAAAAACACACGCACACAACAGAAACACCATTTTAACAGGAAAAAAAGAAATCTCTCTGAGACTGGCATGAGCATATATTAACAGACTCACTTTTTAAGTTTCACAACAAGCGCATAAACACAGCGGAAACACCGGTTTAACGGAAAAATGCGAGACTGGCATGAGCGCATACTAAAGGAATCACTTAAGTTTCACAACAAACGGACACACACAAACACGGAAACACCGTTTTAATAGGAAAAAAAAGAAATCTCTCTGACCAGGCGTGAGCGCATACTAAGGGAATCACTGCTGTAAAGTAAAAAAACAAAACAAAAAAAAAACAAATGAACCAGCATCTTACCTTTGAAAAGAATCGCGACATAGCAGAGTTTCTGTGTGTTTGGAAAGCCCGAGAGGGGTGAATAGGCAAGAGAGCGTCTGTGCGTGTGTGTGTGTTTCAGTGTCAAATTGCGCATGCACGAGCAGAGTTTCTGTGTTTGCTAACCCGTGGGGGGAGGGAGGGAGGGGGGGGGGTGAAAATAAGAGTCGCATGTGTGAAGCATGATACTCGGCGCTTGTAATCTAATACTTGCTCGGTTTCCGAATAAAAAATTATTTAAAATCTTTGCTCGGTTTGCGGAACACTCGTAAACCACGTTACTCGCAATCCGAGGTTCCACTGTATATAGATTGTATCCATGTACCTAGGCACATGGATACCCCTAACAATGCCCCTCACTCTTGGAGAGATATTCATTGTTTCTCTGGCAAGTACTTATAAGACCGGGATGGCAACTTGACGGCCAAACTAGCGACCTGATTACTGTGAATAACATCCAGTATACTGGAAGTGGGTGTGATATATTAGACAGCAAGTGAACATTTTATCCCTGTAGTTAATGTGTTGGAAGCAGAAAAAAATTGATAAGCGTAAGGATTTGAGGGACTTTTCAAGGGTGAAATTGTAACAGCTAGATGACTGAGTCAGAGCAACTCCAAAACTGCAGCTCTTGTGTGATATTCACAGTCGGGCTCAGAATTGTCCTGCCCATTCAACTTGAGGGGAGCACATTTTCATTAGAAGGCTGTTAAATAAAATTTTTGCAGTAGGTATCTTAATGAGCCTTACTGATTGTAATACTAATACAATACTATTGTACTAATGCAATACTAATGCAATACTAATAAAAGACAATACTAATTTTGAAACAAAAGGTTCTTTTCTGTGTGTTTATATTCTCAACATAAACATCCATTTCTGTTTAGTTTCAAATTTCAAGTTTTATTTTCATATGCCCTGTAAAGAAATATGTTCCCCCTGTACAATGAAATTCTCTCCTTCTTGTCCCCAATGAATGCCCAATGAATGAAAAATGAAATGGAAAGAAGCGGGATCATATATCAAAAGACTCGTTAATCAAACTGAATTTCCTAAAAAAAATAATGAAAACTCAACTTATTCGTTCCACCTGCACTTTAGCAGATAAGTGTTTCCGTTAGAGTTTGTGTGTGAATGAGCCCCTCCCCTCTCCCTCTTCTCATCTTATACAGTAAACTTTCCTCCTCTCTTATTTGAGTTTCACACACACACACACACTCACACACACACTAAAAGAAACACTGCCTTATCGGGAAAATTAACAAGGAACATCTCTAATGACACTTGAGTGAGCGCACTAGTGGAATCACTGCTGTAAAATAAAAATAAAACAAATTAACCTCCACTTTACCTTTGAAAAGAATCGCGACCGAGCAGTGTGTGCGAGAAAGCAAGAGGAGGAGGGGTGTGTGTGAAGGCGAGAGGAGGAGGAAAGCAGTAGGCTGAGAAAGTGAGAAAGAAAATGGATTTTTGACCTCTCTAATGACACTTGCTTTTGCTTTACAAGTGCACACATATGTGTTATAATAAACAGTACATGCACACTGTCTAACGAGAAATGAAACTTTTGAGCATGCCAAATGCCAAACTTTATTGTTATAATTAAAATAAGCACATAGGTATTTTGATCTGATAGATGATCAGACATCAGTATAATATCAATGGAATCCGTTGAGTCGCCTAAATTAATGAGTCAGTTTTGGCTTTCCAGGTTGCTTGCCAAAACACACACATACGAAGACAGAAAAAAAGATGTTTTACATGCACACACATGGTCACAGTGTTATAATAAACAGTACACATGCTTACGGATGTTGATTATAACACTGAGAAACGTGCACCGAGACCGAGTAGGGGAGACGATTATCCACAATTCCGCACAGCGTGTGAGAGAAAAACTCAGTCATTGGCTCAGTTGTGATCACGTGACACTTGGCATCAAACCAAGAAGCGCATGTGTGATATATGATACTCAGTCCTCGTAAACCAAGACTTGCTTGTTTTTCAAGTCAAATTTTATTTAACACTTTTGCTCGTCTTGCAGAACCGCTCAGCAAACCGGGTTACTCGCTATCCGAGGTTGCACTGTATGAGTATAGAAAAGTATCTATAAAAAAAGACATATTAAACAAATTTAAAACAGAATATGAAAATATATACAATGGAACCTCGGATTGCGAGTAACACAGTTTGCGAGCATTCCGCAAGACGAGAAAAGAACTTTTAAGAAATTTCGTTTTGGTAAACGAGTGAGTCTTGAGTATCATCGAGTATCATATGACACGCATGCGCTTCTTGTTTTGACGCAAAGAGTCATGTGATCAAAACTGAGCTAATGGCTATTCTTTCTCTCGTGCTGCGGTCTTGTGGGTAATCGTCTCCCATGCTCGTCTCAGTGTGCATGCACCAGTTGTATAGTCAACATTCGTGCACGTGTACTGTTTACTATAACACTGTGACTGCGTGGGTGTGCGTAAAGAATCTTTTATTTTGTGTTTGTGTGTGTGTGTGTCATGCAAGGCTGTGTGTGTGTTAGTGATGGGTCATTCGTGAACGGTTCTTTTTGAACGAGTCTTTAACATGACTCAAAAGAACGAGTAGTCTCAGAGAGTGATTCGTTCATTTTCTACTGGGCGTGTGTACGCAAAGGTGATGTATAGGAAACAGAAATGAGTAGAGCCCCCTTCCCCCCTTCCTCCTCCTCTAAATCAGTACAGCCATGATTTTTAAAAGATAAAGTGCAGGTTAATTTGTTTTATTTTTAATTTATATTTAGTATTATTTTTTTATATAAATATTTTTGGGTTGTGGAACGAGTTTTCATTATTTCTTATGCTTCCGGAACAAATTGTGCTCTCAATCCTAGGTTGCAAACAGTCCACAGAGTGTGCAAATTCTGCAAAGTGTGTGAGTCAGTCCACAGTGAGTTTTCAAATTGTGCAAATGATTGCGCTCATTTCACAATGAATTTGCACGACCCATGAATTTGCATTGTTTAGGGTATTTGGTTCAATCTAAACAAAGAATGCTGTGTAGTATTGTATAGTAAATATATTTTTTTTAATGTAGATGTATCTATCTTGCATATCTACTAGTATGAAGTATTTAGGCATCGCAGGCAAATGAGGAAGTGGGTCAGCAAAAGAGGTGGAGCTGTATCTTTCAAACAACTCAAATTTTCAGTTGTTTCATGAGTGTCTGAAGGTTTGATCTGATTCATTGATTTGGTGAGTACTGTACATACTTCAACTGGTTCAGCTGATATTTTACTTAATAAATTATGAGTAGAAAGGCAGTGGGGAATAAGCTGGAATGAATAACGTAATCAGGCTTTGGTTTAATTTGTTTCATTATCATTTCTGCTTGGATTTCCCCTTAGGGACACTTTATTTCACATTAAGATGATTGATTTAAGACATTAAACAAAGTTGTATTGGATCCTTCTTGTAAAATGTTGTTGAAATTGGAGCACTTTTTATTTCTATAATTGTCTTGATCCTCAAGTATGCTTGAAACCTTAACTGTGGTCTGCTAAGTCAGTCGTAGGCAGTTTAATTGAAGCATGTTGCACTTAATAAATGAACAAAGATTCAGGGTTCTTTTGTTTTGGTAAGATGTAGCATGTTCCATTCTTAAAAGAATTTCCGCTTAGTCACAGTTGGTCTCCCACTGCGTGGTTTGTCTTTAATGCTGGTTTGCACATTGGGTATTGATTATGGTCATCAAACCTTTCTGTAGCGCAGTGAGAGACTGTTAACTGACAAAGGGGATTTTCAAAGAGTTCAGTCCCAGCTGGGATAAATTCATCACCTCTGATAAAGACTTTGTTGAGTAGTAGCTTTATATAGAGGAAGTGTTATGACCTGTGCCAATTAATAAGAGAGTTATGACCACTTTTTGCATTACTTTCAGTACAGCCCTTGTGTAATTATGCACACCTGACACTTACCTCATTTTAATCTCTCTGACACACTCGTTTTCAATAATGTGTTTTTTTTTTTTGTTGTTGTTGTTGTTGTTGTTGTTGTTGTTTTTTTTGTCTTTTTAACCTACATGTGTGGGATGTAAATAATGTTATAATGTAAAACAATGAAGATGGTTAAATAATAAACTCACTCCTGGATATGAGCCAGTAATAACCAGGAAAAATAAAAAAATAAAAGATGAAGTCAGAAACCACACACAGAAACCAGAATTTTCCAGTTAAGGGAAATCTCACATAGACCCGTATATAAAAATCTCAGACGGCTTGTTACTGTACTCTGTGTCAAGTGCAATAAAGTATATCTTTAATTATTGAGTCTTTTTGATTTGTTTCTGTACTTTCTTGAAAGCTGAGCTACCAGTCAATGTAAGTGAAGAAGGAAAACATTTTCCTAAGATCGTGTTTTTTTCTAATGCATGTTAATCATCAAGATTTTTTTTTATTTCAGAAATGTAACATGTAGGTTTTTTTTTTCATGGGACGAAAGCTTAGACATGTTGAAAAATCTAAAAATGTTCGAATTTCTAAACCAAACTTACCATAGGGTTAATATTTGGTAATTTCAAAGTGAAACAACTTTGGTACAGTTCTTCTCCTCTACCTGTTTTAAAGGAAAGGCGTTAGAGAATGGGACCGTATATAAGCCAGTAATGAATTTCAAGGTGTAGAGGTATTTCTTACAGTAGGACTTTTTTATGTTTATATAAAATTGGTGCACATATGATTTCCTTATCATATTCACACACTGACTATGTGACACTAACTATGGTTTTATATGAATATCTTAATATATTTAATTGATAAAAAAATAATTATATTACTATTTTCTTATAATGCATGTATTTATTTGTTTAGTGCCAGCATTGTTATTATTGTACTATTACTGCTGAAGCTGTTCCTTTTTTTTTAAATATGCAAAACCTTCATAAATGTTTCTACATTGTGTTTTTACCATGTCATTTACCATGACATATTTTCCATCTTTATAAATTCATGTTCCGTCACTCTGTTTTTTGCCCACTAACCTAAAGATTTCAGTACAAGTAATAGCAATAACCTTTTTTTTTTGTCTCTGTACTGAAAATTTTTGTTTTCCAGTGTGATCTGTGCAACTGAAATTGTGGTGCACTCATGCATATTGGATGTAAATAATATTATAATATAAAACAATGAAGATGGTTAAATAATAAACTCACTCTGGATATGAGCCAGTAATAACCAGGAAAAATAAAAAAATAAAAGATGAAGTCATAAACCACACACAGAAACCAGAATTTTCCAATTAAGGGAAATACCACATATACCAGTATATAAAGATCTCAGACGGCTTGTTTACTGTACTCTGTGCAGTAAAGTATATCTTTAATTATTGAGTCTTTTTGATTTGTTTCTTTATTTTCTTGAAAGCTGAGCTACCAGTCAATGTAAGCGAAGAAGGAAAAATTTAGTTTTTTTTTTTAAACTCCTATTAATAATTAAAGTTTTTTAAACTTGATTAAAATAACATGTAGGGTTTTTTTCATGTGACGAAAGCTTAGACATGTTGTAAAATCTAAAA